>CAEFZX010013133.1:0-14372 GCA_903066825.1 Alfaro cultratus | reverse complement strand
TGACCACTTAATGCTGCACATTCAAAGAATGACCGTTTGCAGTTCTTTATAATCCATAAAATGTTTAGAAAATCTGCTATGCATAATAATTTGGAACAGTGCATTTTGAGTTTTTTATTTTTGATAAAAAAAATACTGTCCTCTTGGGGAGCTTTGTTCAGTAAAATTTGATTTATACTGTAATAGTTCATGACTTGAAAATTATGCTGACCATCATTTGCATTGACCATTTAAGAAAATGTGAGAAAATATCACTTGCATAATAATTTGGAACACGGTGAATAAAGATGGAGTTTTATATTTCTGCATATATTGCTGCTCCCTTACTAGACAAAACTACACATACATTTTCATTTTATGAACTCGGATTCAAACTTCAGACTCGTTATCACTACTTTCCTCATGTATGGCCATGGAAAACTTGTAAATGATGGTGTGTGCCCTCTAGTATAGCATAGCATAGCACCATATTCTTTTCAATAGATAGGCTTATAAACCTAATCATCTTTTCTGGCTCTACAGTTTTAGAAAGACATGTCACATGTAAGGAGTTACTGGCCCCTGGAGCACCGTTCATCAAGAAAGTGCTTACGGTGAGTGACTGTATGTGAGAAATCATATTTAGTTTACATATCACACACATGATTGTAATGATTTTTTTTATTATAACGCTTCTGTTGTGTGGACCAGAATAGTGGAATAGTTTATGGTGGGGACTAATGGGTATCCTTAAAGCTCAGTCATTTTTATGAAAAATATTTTGAAACTGTTGAAACTGTCACCATGTCTTGACAGTATGTTAGGAGACAGATATTCTGTGAAAAATATTGGTTGTTTCCAGTTAGCACTGGAAGAAGGCAATCAGAGCCAGGAGCTAGCAGAGAATATTGTGAATGCTAAGGCTAGTCAGCATGGATACCGATGGCGGTGGATAAAGGGTTTTCCTGTAGCAGGGAGTTGTTTTTCTGCCATTAGCATTGATTGGCAGCACTAAGACCCGCCCCCTGGCTCTGATTGATTGTTTTTGGTCGGGAGCGGTGCATTTCTTCAGACGGCAATAGTAGCTCAGGGAGGAGTTGGAGGAGATTGATCCTTTCACAGATTATGTGTCTCATATAATACTGTCAGGACATGGTTATAGTTTTAACAAATATGAAAAAAAAGCTGCCTATAAAAGTTGCATTCTGTAGCTTTAAATGAACTAAACTGAACCAGACAAGTTAGTTACCCTCAAGTCCGTCCTTGAAAAACAACGATAATAGCTCAGTGCTAACTGTAAGTTTGCATTTCCCCCAACTGTAAGCTGTATTTTAATTCGGCGTGACCCCAGGTGATCGGAGACGCCCTGGGCTGGGGCATTGTGGTCAGAGGTAGGGCTCCCTGCTACGTTCAAGCCGTGGATCCTGGCAGCCCTGCGGCAGCTGCTGGAGTTAAGGTGAGAGAAAAAGAATTGACAAATAAATCACATGACACAGTAAAACGTCAAGTGTTTAGACAGAAGTGAGATCCATGAACGCAACCCATCTCCATAGATACGGCAGTTTGTGTGCCAGGTGAATGGCAGGTGTGTTCTTTACCTGGACTACAAGACAGTGACCAGGCTGGTGATGACTGGACCTCGTGTTGTTGTGCTGGAGGTTATGGATCAACTGGAATGAAAACAACGTCTGAACAACAATAATAATAATAAATCTTGGATAGGAACAAAACAAATGATTGTGGATGTAAAAAATAATAATAATAAAAAAAACGGGGTTAGGAGGAGTACAAATACCTTGCTGTTCGCCTGAACAACAGATGGGACTGGACTGAAGCCTTCGACCAGAACGGACAGGGCAGAATGTGCTTCTTACGGAAGCTTATGTTCTTCGGAGTTTGCAACAAGAGGCTGCAGATCATCTATAAATCTGTTTGGGACAGTGTAATATCCTCTGCCATCATCTGTTGGGGTAACAAGTGACTGGAAAAAGGCTAAAGCCGAAAACAAAATAAGGCTGGTTCTGTTCTGGGGACTCCTCTTGAATCTCAAGAGATAATTGTGCAAAGGATTCTTCATAAAATAAAAAACATTATGGGCAACCAATAAACGTCCTCTTCATGTCATTGTCATACAATAAAAGTGTAACAATAATGACCAAAATAAAACACAGGATATATGGTCAGCTAAACTGTCATGGCCGGAGCTACACAGGACCCGCCAGAACGCAGCACGGTTGCAACCCGCGTTTTTTAAAAGAAATCTCCACCCGATGCTCCACCGTGTCCTTAGAAGCAAAAACTCTTGCAAAAATACAGACGTGAGTGGGAAGACACATTCCAGGAAGACCAATGTCAGTGAGGATGAATACAGACATTGTTTTAAAAAAATTGATATTCAGTGGTGCAGTGTGCTGCTGTATGGCATCAGACAGAATGGATCAGGAGAGGAACACTGCAGAACCGTCAGAACCAGACATCAGCGTCTCGTGAGGCCAACATGGTACGGAACATTTTGCTATAATTTATGAAGTTTCTTATTGTGTTTTTAGTAGACTACCATGGTTTGATTCTGATACTTAAGATGTTGAGTTTGGATGATAAGTTTTTTTCATATAAAATAGTATTAGCTAATACAATATAAACGACCATTTAAATAACAAATCACACTAATAGATTAATAGCAAATAAATATTGTGAAGATAAACTGTTTATTTATCCTACGTTAAAAAAAATAGTTTGTTAGGTTTTTCTGTGTAGGAAAAATGTTAATATCTTGTGGTCAATATCGTTTCACTATTATTTTATTAATGTGGGTTGCCAGTTTGTATAACCTGACTATCTATCAAGCTATAAGAAGGAAGTAAAGACATGCTAACCAATGCATCAGGCACAGATCTGCACCTAATGGACAGTTCTAGACAGGGGCTGATTCAAGTGCCTCTTTGGTTCACTTATATATTACTTGATGAAATATTGACCTATTTTTTTTCTTTATTTCAATATTTTTTTAGTGCTCCCCATGTAAAAACACCAACTACCCTGGCCCCTGGTAAATTTGGTCTAGAACCAGCCTCTGAACCCAACTCCTTATTGTATAAATATTTTTGGTATTGGTCTTTAGAATACCAGAACTTGCACAGAACTTACTTTTGGCTGTCTGAGATGAATTTAAAAATATTAAATCACGTGCTATGATCAGTTACTCAGTACTTTACTTTATACCAAGTACCTTTTGCACCTGTTTAATTAAAGCTTTGTCTACTCTATTAACATGTTGAAGTTATACTACTCTGATTGGAGTGGTATAACCTCTGTAATGATTGCACTATTGATATTTTAGTTTTACAAAAGACAGCCATAAAGTGAAGTGCACCACTTCTGTGGGCACCAAACCGTGGTGGTCCCTTATCTTCATTTCTGAAAGGTGGAAATCCTACTTTGAAGTTAATATGGGTTTATAAAGCATTTTGAATTGATTTGAATAATAATACTTTTCTGAAAGTCTACAAAAACAAAGTTATTGTGCATATTTGATTGACATTTAAACTGTGACGCTGTTAATAAAAATCATTGGAGCATTTTACGCCATGAATAAAACCACATCAAACAGCCTCTTCTCAACACTAAAACGCCACTTCCGTCTTTTCCTGGTCGCCATTTTGGATTTTATGTAGAGCACTTGAAATATAGAACGTTGCTAACAGGCTAGCCCCTGGACGAAACGAGCTAAAGAGATAGCGAGGGGGAATTCTGGGCCTGGGGGACATACGTAGTGTGCTAGACTATTATAACGAGCACTATCGTATTTAGTGCGTTGTCCAAGCCGCTTGTTGCTGCAGATGCGGCAGCTAACTAGATAGCTAGCGTTTAGCCAGTTAACGGTGAAGGAGCTAATAGCATTAGCATTTCGGCGTCAGAACAGAGTGAGAACATCACTAGTCATTTCGTCCCGATTCACAGAGTTTGCTTCTTTGTTACCATTTTATGTCAGTGAGGCGAACTGTATAGCCCGGAGACACATTGTGAGGTAAGTCACCCTCCCTTTTCATATTACCACGAAATTATAAAAAGTCTGGCTAAATGACCCCAGTGTTTTAGATGTGGACCATGCTGCAAGAAGCAGCCAGCTGTGCTAACGGAACAAAGCTAACGCCATTTAGCGGGTTTCAGGGTAAAAAGGCATCATTAGGCCTATCTGATGAGGCGATCTCTCATGCCTGGGGTCAGTCAGTTTGTAGCATATTTACAACAACACAAGCTAGCTGCAGCAGTGCTATTGTATTGAGATATCCATCCATGTTGCATGTTGTGCGCTGAAATGAGTCCAGGGGTCGCGCCCTCCCATGTCAAATCTGTCCGGTTTAGTCGTTGCGCTGATTATTAATGCTCGTTTAAAAGCTTTTGCAATTCAAAGTGTCTGTTGTGATTTGTCTAAAATCAAAGGCTGCATCAGGGATTTCTTTTTTCAAAAGTGCTACACTGCTGTGTTATCCAGCAGTGTAGCACTAGCCAAGGAGAAATCCCTGCAGATGGACTTTAACCAGCTTCAAGGACTCTTAGTATTTCTCTTTTCTCCCAGGAGCCATGTACCAGCTCCCTGTGAATAATCTGACAAGAATCCGGAAAGCTAGAAAACAAGTGAAGAAAAACCTAGAAGACATCGGACTCGAGCTCTGCAAGGAGGTAGCAGAGGTGAGTGGGTTTTTTTAGTTGTTGTTGTTGTATGGTGTTTGTCTAAGTTTTTTTTTAATAAGTGGTATCAGAATGACTCGACTTCGGCTCAGCTGCCTGTGTCAGTGTTGAAAACATGATTAGCTTACACACAATAAGAACGGATTTGCAGCATATTGTCAAAAACAATAATGGCTAGCAGCCGAGCATGCACAGGATAAAAAGTTAGCTTTTTATTTTTACCTTTAAATGGCACCAAACAGCATATCTTGTCAAAAGCTGTCCTCTTCAGGTCCATGTCAATAGATTCAAATATTATCAAAGTTTATCTTTTTTAATAAATCATTTGAAAAACTAAGACTTGCATTTTGTCAGAATTACAAATTGACCTCTATGTTTCCAGCCCATATTTTTGTTAACTTTCATAAGAACAGCTTAGCACTTAACACAGACTGGCTTTCTGCATCTCAGAAAACTGGAATATTATTTAATAGTGAAACACACATTTTTTAGTACACAAAGATTATGCTATATTAAGGCCAATATTATACTATGTTAATAGTTTGTAGAGAGTCATTTAAACCTTCTACATGAGGGTGAGGCGCAAATAACTATTGCTAAAGAAGCTGTGTCCCAATTATATTAATAGAAAGTTGAGTGGAAGAAAAAACTCCGGTAGGAAAGAAGTGCACAAAGATAGGGATGACTGCAGCCCTGCGGATTGTGAAGAAAACACTCAAATGTTTCAGTGAACTTTATGAACCAGGAGTCCCAACACAGATTTTTTCTGGACATGGACTCCAATTTTCTAATTTCTTATGGTAAACAACTTCTGGAACAGAGACGAGGTCAGGAATATTTTGCCTCGACACAGGAGAAAGAGGTCTGCACTGCTGCTCAGTGATGGAAACTAATGTTTTTCGCATTAAAGTAAATTTTATATGGAATTTCCACATTAAGGTCCACTCAGACCATAATGTGGAAATTAAGGTCTGTGGGGAGAGTGGAGAGACTTGTAACGGAAGAATGGAATGCCACACTGAAACAAACGTTTCAGTAGCTGGTAAATTTATTGACCATTGCGTCACTGTCCCTGATTGGCTAGCAAACTGACCTGGCCTAACCAGAATAGGGAATGTATATAGAGTATCATTGAGGTATAGATGAGCAATATAGACCATAGTCATTTAAATTGACAGAACTAAAACCTTGAAATGTAACACTTTTTGTGTAATACATTTTTGTAAATATTTTTTTGTATTTAATTACTGAAACATTTTTGGATTTATTTTTTTTATTTAGCAACCTTCTGTATCTTATTTTTTTATTTTCACCTACTTTTGAGCTTAATCTGTCTTGTAATACAAAGCTTTTTGGAGCCAAGTTAGACTCTTCAGAGAAATCAAGGCCTTTGATAATGCATAATTAATTTGGTATCAAAACTGAGACCCAAGTAAAGAATATAAAACTCACCAATGTCCAATCTGTCTTGTATCTGTTAAGAATGTATAAATTTGACTCTATGCTTACTTAATTATGCTTAGTTGTCTTCTTAATTGTCCCATTAACTCTACAGGAGTTTAAGGAGTTCTGCCCAGATGAACAAACTGTAAAGGAGACTGCAGGCTATGACATCTGCACGTGGGATCCGTCTCACTCTAAAACACAGGTAAATTCTCTTCCAGCTCGAACTTTTATGAATAAATCCCCTCATTTTCTAAGACCACTGTTTCTTTCCTGGGTGTTTTTTATTTTAATTTTTTTTTAGGGGTACCGATCGAAGCAGTTTTGCTGTACAGAGTGCCGATTTTCTTCCAAATACTACTCTGGCTACAAAAATCACTTCCGCAATGTGCACCGGAAAATATTGGAGAGTCAACTTCTGCTCAACTGTCCCTACTGTGCTTTCAGTGCAAACAGGAGGACCCTAGAGACACATGTCAAAATATTCCACATAACCAACTCATTCCAGCTGAACTATGGCAACCCACGTGCTTCCATTTTGGGAAACAGCGCCGTGCAGGGAAACAGACTGGAGAAACCAATGTACTTCTGCAAGAAGTGCAAATTCCGAGACGCACTCTACAATGTTGTCAGGAGGCATATTTATAGAGAACATTTCCAGCATATTGTTTCACCGTATTATGGCAGGGTCACTGGATCTGTTAAAAACGGTGCTTCTTCCCTCAACGGCAACAACATTTTCTGCAAACAGTGTCAGTTTTCCACACGGAGCTACGAGGCTTTGGTGCAGCATGTTGTCGAGTACCACGAACGCATCGGTTCGCAAGTAACAACCATGATTGGACATGCTAATGTCATGATGTCAAAGCCTCAACCAACCATGAACGAGAAAGCTGCTCTGATTATTAACAGGGGTAAAGCTCCTAGACCTGAGCCAACAACTCAGCCGGTAATTGGCTACCTGAAGCCCACTGTTAAGAGTCCGCTTAGTGTCCCAGTCATTCCGAAGCAGGTCAAGGTTAATGCCAATGGTGCTGTGGCTGAAAATAATCAAACTGGTGTAAACACGGCCCAAACACAGAAGTGGAAGATATGCACCGTTTGCAATGAGCTCTTTCCTGAAAACCTGTACAGTGCTCATTTCGAGTGTGCTCATAAGGCTAAAAAGGTCTGGGCACTAGCCAAGTATATCATGAAAATCCACAACTTCACCAGCAAGTGTTTGCTTTGCAACCGCTATCTTCCCAGCAGCACATTATTGAACCACATGCTGATTCATGGCTTAACCTGTCCACAGTGCCACTCTGCTTTCCACAGTATTGAGAAAATCATGGAGCACACAGCCAAGACCCACCCAGATGAGTTTGTTGGACCCTCTGGTGCATCCCCTCTAACCTTTGATCTGACTATTAAACAAACCAAACCCACTAACATTCAGCTCGCTGTCCTCACTTTCAACATGAAGGAGTCGCCCAATGGTCAAGATCAATCTCCACCGCCGCTGCAGTACATTCAGCTGCCTGGAAAATTACAGCCGGTTAGACTTGTGGAAAAGCAAAACGAACCAAGAAATGTAGCTTCGCTTATCCAGAACAGTGACGTTGGAAAGACTGTTTGTCCGCTGTGCTTCTCCATCCTCAAAGGCCCCATCTCTGACGCCTTGTCCATGCACCTGAGACAACGACATCAAGTGATCCAAACCTTGCATCCTGTCGAAAATAAGATGACATATAAGTGCATTCATTGTTTAGGGGTGTACACTAGTAACATGGTAGCTTCCACAATCACGCTGCACCTTGTGCAATGCAGAGCCGTTGGTAGGAGTCAGTCGAGTCAGGGCTTCAAATCCGCCTTGACTCTCAACTCGGCAGGTGCCGGTATTCTCAAGAGACAGTTGCCAACACAATCTCCTTCAAGTCCCAAGAAAATCAAAATGAGCAAAAAACCGGATCCCTTCCGCGGAAGCACCGCTCCATTTGACGGCCTGGTTCTGGATCCGTCGGGTTGCGAGCACAAGACACACGAGGCCAGGAAAGAGTTCCTGACGACATACTTCAATCGACGGCCATACCCAACTTCTCAAGAAGTGGAGAAGCTGGCCGCGAGTCTGTGGCTGTGGAAATCTGAAGTTGCTAGTCACTTTGCGTTGAAGCGAAAGCTGTGTTTAAAGGGTTGTGAAACCAAGAAGGTTTTGGTCCAAGTTGGCCTTGACATGAACGCTGTGCGCAAGCTGAAACATTACCTGATCTTTGACAAGGGGAGGTTGGTTGGCACCACCTCTGCTAGGTCTACAGGCTTAAAGTCACATGCGCCACACTCAAAACCAAAACGACGTCCTCACACACCCAACCGCACAGTGGAACAGAGTGGTTTGCACATAGAAATAATTTCAATAGACTCAGACAATGAAGAAGAAACAGAGAATCCTGCTCAGATTGAAGACACAAACCAAGACAAAAAGGTTGACACAAACCCCGGAGACAATGCGGACTACAAGTGCCTGGAGAACCTAACAGAAGAGAGAGAAAGTGTGGAAGCGACTGATCGTTCAGAAGAAAAGAGCAGTAGTCCAGATGGCAAAGAAGATGACCTGATCCAAGACGTGTCTGTCTTATCAGAAAATGAAAAAGTTGAGCCAAACCAAAAAGAGGAAGTCTTGTCAGAGAATGAAAAAGTTGGTATAGAAGAAAAGCTATTGCCAGAGAACGACACGCCTGATGTACAACAAGAAGGGGAGGTCTTGGAGAATGAAAAAGCTGACCCCAACCAAGAAGAAGAGGTCTTTACAGAGAATGAAAAGGTTGAGCAACATCAAGAAGAGGTCTTGGAGAATGAAAACGAAATGGTGGAGTCCAAGTCCCCTCAGAACCTGACAAAAGAGGAAAACCATGAGTGCATGAATGAGCCTTGCATGGAAACCACCTCTATTGACGATGGTAAAGAAAATGCTGACATGCCCTCATGTTAGTGTTCTTTTGTTCTGGTTGAAAATTAGCGGAGTTTTACAAGTGAATGAGTTGTACTGCTCCAAAAGTGGTTACATCTCGAAGGGCTGTTTTTATTAACTCGGCATGGGGCCCATAAATTCATCCATTTTTAATGTGTTACTCTTAACCAGACCTGGACAAAGGAAAAACTGTTACCTTAACCTGCATTGTATAGTTACCGATGCATATATATGTAGAGACGGTTCTTCTTTGCCTACATTGTGGTTCTGTTTCAAACTGTATTACTTTTCTTAGCTGCCATGACACATAAAATGTTTTTTTCCAAGTTTTCCTTCTTTTTGTTTACTTCTGTCTTTGTTGTCCCTGTGTACCCTCTTCATCTTATCCCAGACTTAGACGATTTAAGATGCATTTAAAGTTTATGTACCTGTTTGAATAAAAATGTTAATTAAAAGGTTTGTTGGGATTCAGTCTACCTGTTCACAAAAAACGTTCAAAAACAGCCAAAAACGAAAGCAGGTTAAAGATAAAATATTAAGTAAAAATACACACATTGCAGCATTTTCATAATGTTAATTATTGTGAATTATTTAGATAAAAGTTTCAGCTATAACGGTATTTTACACGGAAGAGGATTTCATTCAAATATTATCTTATAACTATGCATTTATAGAGTGTTGGAGTAATAGAATAGACTAGAATATGCTTTATTGATCCTAAGGGGAAATTGCTTATTCGCTGGCAATCTACTCCATCCAAGGTGTAAATTCTAGTAAGTGCAAAAATAAACGATATACAATTGATCAAAATGACTAAATATAAAATTAAAGTAAGAATGCGCGTTAATCTATACTAAAGTTCCGTTGATACTAAACGTTACGGATCAGATCTCTAAATTTCCGGGGTGTCCTGATTGGCGCAGGAGCAGGAAGAGGCGGGACTTTTCACGGCATCAACGACGCCAATTGGCCAACAGCCTCATACGTCACTGAACGGGCCCCTGTCAGTTGCAAAAATGTTGTTTGCAATTCCACCCACTTTTACCTTCAAACCTGCTTTCTTAACGGAATAAACGGACTTCTGGGAGCTGTGAGTATAACTGCCAGACACAATTGACTATTAAAAGCGCATCGTATGTACTTTTTTATGCTCTTCCCGCCCACCCCTTCTTTTCTGGAGCGTGTCTTGTAGGCAGTTTAGCAGCTAGTTAGCATGCGAGGCTAACCCAGTTATTTCCAAACTACGTGACTTGACGGAGCTGTCAGAGACGGCTCGTTTTCTCTGAGAGAAACGCTCAGGCATGTCAACAATTCGCGACGACGTGGTTCCGTGAACGGCGATCACGACGAGCTGTGCTGTATTGTGGCTAAATCTCGATTCCGTTATTCGTATTTCTACTGATGATCTGTGCTGCTGCAATATGCGTCTCCAGTAAACACAATTGAACATTTCAAATAACCTGTCCAAACATAATGCAGACCGCGAGAACTGCACCAGCTATTTAATTGGGATTTTACGTGACAGAAAGTAGTGCATAATTGTGAGGTGGAAGAAAACTGAGACACGATTTTCATTTTTCCTTCTAGCTAAACAAAAATGTATCTAAGCAGTGTAGCTTTAATTTGTATCCAGCAGCACGAAAAGATACAATATAACCGATTTTCAAAGAAATTACAGCTGTATATTATTTTTGAGATATGCCTGTACCTGCGTTACGTGTCTAGACACTGATTTTTTAGTTTTGATGTGCAGCATTAGTTTTGTGCTGCACAGAGAGTTGCAATGTAGTTCAGTTTCAGTCTTGACCTCTTTCAGTCTCCACAAAACGACTTTTTGTAAACTACAAACAGGACTTCTTATGGTTTTCCTCCAACAATTGCTTATTCCTGAAGGCATGTTTGGACAGTTGTAGATGTAGCTGGAAGTATTTGTTTGCTCTCTTTTATGTATTTATTTCTGTTGCTTTTGCACAGTTACTATGACGCACAAACATGTTGTTCACATCTCAAAAACTCAAATAATTACCAGAACTAAAACCCCGAATCCCAGAGGAGTTGAAGAGGAAGCTTCCATGGATGCAGGAGGAAGTTCAAACCGTGTCTTCCATCGATTGTGAGGCCTGCAGCCAGACAGAAATTTAAAAATGAGCAGCAAAAGCTGTTGAGGTTGATTAGCAGAGCTTCCCAAAAACTGATGGTATCATGTAGGACAATACTACTGTGAAATATCATCTCTGCTGCCCCGGTTATTGAGCTGTTTTTTTTTGTTTGTTGTTGTTTTTGACAGTTTTGTAGCTGTTAGGAAGTCATGAGACATTGATAAAGCAACTTTCTTTTGTCAAACCAACATGTATCACAAAAAAATCATTACTTTGTATTCATCTATCACATGAAAGAAAGCTCATTAAATACATTTCCGTTTGTGTGTAACATGACAAAATGTGTACGAGGTAAAGTGATGTGCATGTATTACTGTTTCCCTTAAAAAGGCTCACTGCCACATCGTGATTGTCCTTTGTGCTTCCAGGTTGCTGTTGCCGGCTGCAGCATTGGCTACGGAAGCTCCAATGTGACATCTGGCGGCCTGGGAGAAATGAAAGCGTCATGGCGTCTTGCTAGGTCGACTGCATGTTGTGAATAATGTCCTACAACAACAGAGAACTGGTGGATTTCTACATAAGCTACAAATTGTCTCAGAAAAACTATTCAAGCTCTCTGCTGAGGTCCGAGGTTGTCAGGGGCCTGACCAATTGGGACGGGGACAACCGGGACCCTGTAAATGGCCTGCTGGTCAACTGCAGCCACCCGGGGAAGCCCCAGAGCCCTCCCGCCAGCATCGAGGTCGTCAAATTGGTTCTGAAGGACGCAGCAGAGGAGTTTGAACGCCTCTACACCCAAAGCTTTAAACACCTCTCCTTGCAGCTGGACATCACCCCCGACACGGCCTACCACAGCTTCAAGACCGTGCTGGACGAGTTGTTCAAGGGCGGGATCAACTGGGGGCGGGTGGTGGCCATGTTTACCTTCGGGGGGATTCTATGTGTGGACTGCGTCCAGAAGAATATGAGTGAGCTGGTCTCCCGCATTGCCGAATGGATGACCACTTACCTGGACGAGCAGCTCAATCTCTGGATCCAGAGCCAGGGAGGATGGGTACGTCTCCACATCGACATATTATTTAAAAATCTCATTTAGTTCAGGAACTCCATCACCAATTGAAACACATTATATAGGTTAACTAGACAAAGGCTGATGTTTTAGCTTTGAAAATTAGAATATTGCATCAGACCAATAAAAATAAAACCTTAGTTTTAAAACAGAAATGTGAGCTTAATGGAAGAACTATATTCAATAGCTGCTTAAAGGTTGTTTTTGACAGATACTTTTAAAGGGGCAGTTTTATGTGAAATTGACTTTTTCTTTTTAGTTTTACATCATGTTTCAATATTATTCCCTCATCAAAAACATACCTGGAGTGTTTCTTTTATTCTTTCATGCATGTTTAAGAAATCTTTTAATCTCCCAACCATTCAGCTGTGCGAAACGGCTGTTTGTATCGAGCGCCGCCTTCAAGATGCAGATCGTCTTCCGAGCTTCAGTTTCTAAGCTTCCTCTTTACAGACCCTCGTCCATCTGCAGCTCCTCCACTTGGCTCCTTCAGACTAGCCAGCAGCAATTAGCAAACGCCTGCTGAGCTTATTATAGGAGCTACTTCTCAGTGAAACGCTGGTAATATCATTGTTAAAGAGTCAATAGAGCAGCAGTGTTGTGATGGAGGCAGAGTTTCATAAAGAACAGGAATTTTTAAAGAGACAGAGGCCCAATTTCAAGGTGTTAGTCATATTTGTTATATATAGCATTTTGATACCTGAAGATAACATAGTTACTTGATTATGCTATATAATGGCACTATTTGCCTAGTACACACGATACTGCCCCCTTAATGTGACAAATGAGG
Organism: Alfaro cultratus; assembly: GCA_903066825.1. NCBI lineage: Eukaryota > Metazoa > Chordata > Actinopteri > Cyprinodontiformes > Poeciliidae > Alfaro > Alfaro cultratus. The sequence continues at coordinate 1,353 of CAEFZX010013133.1, read as the reverse complement.
ATATTATATTTTAGTTTATCTATATACAGAAAAAATTGTATTTGCTTCTCTTTAGATTCAAGGTTTTTTTCCTTTTCATTTTTGTCTCACTTAAACGTTTCAGATCATTAAGAAAAAAACCATATGAAATATATCCTGAGTTAATACAAAAAAAAAATCAGTTTTGTTTTAGCCAAACAAACCTGGCATTTAGGAAAAGAAAAGCCAAATTTTGTTGATCATGATTGATTTTTAAAAGCAATAAAAGAGCAAATTAAGAAAATTATGAACAACCCCGAATGTCCTCTTTCAGTGTCTTCAGTCAGAAGCTTTGTCAGGACCGCAGCAATACAGACTACTACAGAAAATCCTTCCATCCCACTGGAATTGGACTGTCTACAACAAGTTACAACAACCTTTAACTTCCCTTTGGGATTTTTAAATATAATTTAATGTAATTGAACTGAAAAAACTGCATAGGTACTTTTTATAGGCTCCGTAAGGATGACCAAGAGAAAGAAAAGCAGAGAAAACTCTTTTTCTCAGCGCTGTATTCTCTACCAAAGTAAAAACCAACACGTTCTAACTCTGTCTGCTGTGTGCTTGTGTTTCATAGGACCGCTTTGCTAACCTGTACGGCCAGGACGCCGCTGCAGAGGGCCGGAGGTTTCGGGAGACCTTGAACAAATGGCTGCTAGTTGGTGTGGCTCTGCTGACCGGAGCTCTGCTCGTCGTGTTCATTGCTAAGAGACGATGAGCGCTCTGCATGTCCGTCATCATGGCACACCATGTGTAATGCTATGCCAACGCAAGTTAAAATAAAGTAGTTATTGTTTACATTAAAGAAAAAAAAACAAAAAACATAAAGCCCGATCTGCTTGTGAACTGAATGTTAGGCTGCAGTCAAGCAAATGGTAGAAGTATCTACGACTAATGTAGCTTCGGTGAGCTGTCATACTTCTCACTCTGCTTTTCTGGTTTCTTTTAACATGCAGCAGTGCATTTTTAGTTGTTTAAGGGTCTTAATGTTCAGACTTGAAGTGCTTTAAATGAACATAAGCTATAAAAAAGACTGAGAAACATGCAGCTGGTTTGGTGAATTTGCTTCTTTTTTATATTTTTCTTTCCTTCTGTGCGTTATCCAAGGACCAACTCTCATGTCTCTCAAACTGACAGCTGACAGTTTATATTCCCTCCACCCCACTGTGTAACAATGGAGTCTGTTTGTTGCCTGTACTGGAGTTTTAGGCATGCTTCAAAAATAAATATATTTATGTTTTTCTTGTGGTGTTGTTTTTGTGTGTGTGTGTGTGTGTGTGTTGTTTGTTGGTGAGATTTCCTGAAGCACAATATGTTAAACACCCTCAAAATGGC
>CAEFZX010013130.1:0-29744 GCA_903066825.1 Alfaro cultratus | reverse complement strand
TGTGGCTGATTCAGAACAAAGATGGGTTTGTACAGATAAAGGCATAATGAGGAAGGTTTCTGTTAGACAAATTCATCGGATTAAGAGAGCAGCTGTTAAAATGCCCTTACAAAGAAGCAAACAGTTATTTGAAGCTGCTGGTGCACTTGATGCATTTTGAAAAATATATTGTCCTCATGGGGAGCTTTGTTCAGTAAAATTTGATTTATACTGTAATAGTTCATGACTTGAAAATTATACTGACCATCATTTGCATTGACCATTTAAGAAAATCTGAGACAATATCACTTGCATAATAATTTGGAACACGGTGTAAACCAAACCAACATCGGCTCAAAGACCTGTGACAGTCACAGTCAATGAGATTTAATAACAAATATGTTATTTGGTTTTTAGCATCTACATTTTACATATTTGCACACACACACACTTTTAGGGCCAGTACATACCCCACTAGAAGAGAGAAACGTGTTGTTTTACTTGAGACAAGAATGTTTTTGATGGCCAGGACATTCCATTCTTCACAAGAATTCAAATGCAGAACACCCAGGAAACCTTAGCAGGTCTCTCCCACTGCGACACACTTCACATTTCTCCAGTACCATGCAAAGTTCTGTCCAGATTATGTGTTTTGGACAAGCTGCCCAAATTCCCAAACTAGAGCGGCAAGAACAGAGTGATGTCACTTTACTCCTGCCACCCTGAGCGAGAGGGTAAATTTCTGTTCTTCCAGATCACGCATTGACTGTTCAGTACATTTTAGCTGTCCTAAAATATATTAAAAGTTTAGTAGCAAGGTGGCGGAGCTACTTGTTTACGTATCTTCCAATTCAGCCTTCAATCTGACTGCACACAGGAGAGACTAATGTCACAAAACAACAGAGAAGTTGATGACTTTACAGTGGCACTCTTACCAGGCGATGGGGGATATCAGTGGCTTCAGCATCAGCTGCTGGGTTTCCTCATCAAACTATTGCCATTTTTCTTCGTTGTTTCTTTGTTTAGTTGACTGGCACACGGATGACGTCACAGTTTACGCAGAAAAAAACAAAAAAAACCTTCTATTTTTTATTGCCTGAGTTGAACTACAGGAGCTGTGGAGCCATTTTTTTCGTGGAAACACGTGACACCCGGAGTGGCGGGAAAGGACTAAGCGAGGAGAAGGAAAATCTCTATTTAGAGGAGTGGGAGATGTGAAGACAGGGATACGCTGATGTTAACTGAGTCAATACAGAGTCAAAGAAAAGCACTTTGATTCATTCAGAAGTTCAATATTAACATCTTTAAATCTCTTTCTATTTTTCTTAGACCATAACTTTTTAAATTATTTTTGGTAGTGGGTAAATATTAGGATCAATTAAATATTGATCAATTTTCAAAATGATATAAGTTAGCGTTCAGCATATCTTTGAATGTTAAATTGATTGAACTTAAAGTAAAAATTAAAAGATAACTATGTTCATGTGGTGATTGAAGCCTAAGGGCAAACATTACATATTTGAAATCATATAGCCTACAGTGATGCAAAGGTTCAGGGATGCACTAAATGAAATATATATATATATATATATATATATATATATTTCACTCATTAGAAAGTTGAGACTTGACTTGGAAAATATTATGTAAACATGTCTGCTCACAGTGAACAAGTGAAACGTATGAGTGCAGCAAACAATTATGCAAAGGTTGTCAAATAGGGTTCAGGTTTCTTAGTGTCTGACCATTCGTTCATTTGATTTGCATGTTGAATCGACATTGAACACAAAATATCACGTTACTGGCATTGTATGAAGATACCTATCAGATCAGTCATAAAGCAGGAATACCCAACCCTTCAACCTGTCATAACCTGCTGGAATATTTGAATTACTGTTTCCAACTTTACTAAACTGACCGAGGTATTTCTGAGATTTAAATCCATCCAGACTTTGGGTGAAACAGCAAATGTAATGCAAGCAAAGAACAACAAAAAAACTAAATGGACCTTGAAAATAACTTGGTGTAGCCATGTCTACATTTTTGCATAATAAGAGCATCCTGAATGTTTTGAACGCTGCCTAACATGAAAATAGAACAAATGCAAGAAGAAGACCGTTCTTTTGATTGGTTTTGTTTTTGTTGCTATCTTGGACAAAAATATGAGCAGCAACAGAAAACTCTGAATTAAACTCCGGTGCTAACGATATGATACATTCAAATCACTCGAACAACCCCAATTTTTGTAAAAGAATTATAAATACCTAAAGCCCCAATGTAATTTTAAGAGTTTTTAATATAGAAGTTGAAAAACAAGAGAAGCACCTTATGGGAAACTAAAAATGACATAAGCATAAATTCACCAACAGTCTATATCCAATAGTCCTTGGGGGGTTTCAGTGGACTGGTATCTCCAGCTGTCACCGACTGAAATGCTGGACGGACACGTCCGTCACAGGGCAACATGGAGAAACAGAGGTCAAGCGCACACCGCAAAAGTCACAAACGACACAAATATATTTATTTTTCGACAACCTGAAATTATATGTTTTTGCCACTGAGGACCAGCAAACACTGTATGAGTTAATGGTCACTAAAGCATCACTAATTGTTATCTATTTAATCAGATTATATGAGCAGACTGTAAACATTTAAACACCAAATTCGTGACAGATAACATCTACCAATTTGTATGAGTTGCTTGTAGAGTCACGGTTATGAACATCACCTGTTTTTGCTACCAAGAGCAAACAGGCCACTCGAGCCTTTTTCCTTAAGATGTATTTTTTTATTTTATTTATTTATTCATTTATTTATTTATTTTGCACTGAAACTGTTTCTTGCGGATAAACTGTACAAAAAGTCAAGAAGTGAGCCTTCGTGACAACAAGCATCAGTCTCGCTTTGGTTCAGCAGAGCAGCGTTTCTCCGGGTGTCTCCTTGTATGACCGCGGCGGAATGATGATGGCCCGCCGCGCCGCGCGCCGCGCCGCGATGCGCGCGCCGCGACGACAGCGCCGAGCTGAGCAGGTGAGGTCACAGCCATTTGTCGCTAATGGGAGCGAGATCAGCCGCAGCAACTAGCAACTGTGCGGAAACTCTAACCTTATTATTTACAAAGCTGCACCTCGCTCCTCGTCTGTCTCAAACAGAGGTTCGCCGTCGGTGCGCGCGCGGCTGAGCGGATTATCACAGTCAAGGGAAAAAAAAAAAAAAAAAGAGAGAAAAAAAGATAAGAGGGGGTAAACAAGCTATACTGTAGCTGTCAAAATTTCATCCTGTCTGATTTCTCTCCTTTGCTGGCGCCTCACTATATGTAAACACAAACACACACCCACACAAAGACACACCGCATCTGAACACACAACCACAAAAAGTACACCCCTCCACACACACACATACACGCACACACACTTGTATTTTTCCCCGTCAAGAATGTTGGAAAACCTGTCAGACTTTCACAAAGGGAAGCAAATATATTTATTTATTTGACTTCAGAGTAATTACCGGCGTTGCTGCGGTGCTCGGCTGTGACATCTCTTTATGGAATCAGGTGTCAGAGTGCGCCGCGCAGGTACAGACGCGTCAGGGAGGAAACGCGACTCTTTTTCTCTCCTAAATCTTTAATCAAATTAAAGAGGTGAGCATTTTCTCCTGCTTACTCCTCGTCATCTCTATCACTCTCTCTTTTTTTTTTTATCCTGCCTTCTCGTCATAAGAGATGGGTAGAATACCGAAACTGCCAAGTGTACATCCTGATGCCATGAAAAATATTGCTTGTCAGCGCTTCCACAATCTTTGGTGCCGAGGAGGCTTTCCGCCACAGCGCACACGCACACACACACACCTACACACACACACACACTGCAGCAGCTCAAGGAAAACGTCAGAGCCGGGAATTCAATTTAAGGTATTTGTTTCCATTTCCGGCTATTTGGCAAAGATGAGCCTAGATAAATATGTTACTCGCTGCTGCCCGAACAGAAGCGGTGGCTTCAGAGGAAACACGTTAATCCTTCCCTGTTTTTTTTTTTCTTCTTCTTTGACTCTAAATAATTGAACAGAGGGGCGGGGGAAGGCCTCTGCAGGGTTCATATTGAGTTTTTTTACTTACTTTACCAGTATCTGCCTTCCTTTACACATGCTTGCACGCGCGCACAGATCAGATGGCAACAAAACGCACAACACTTTGAACTTTTTTTTAAAAATTTTTTATTTTTGAACAAAAATAAGCGTGGAGAAGGATGAGTGCAGGTACAGTATGGTCAAACTCCGCTGGGCTTGCAGTTGCGCGCGCTCCTCCTCCTCTTCCTTTTCCTCTTTCGCGCGAACACCACCAGACGCCCCGGGGCCCTGATATGAAAGATGTGACATATTTAAAAAAAAAAGAAGAAGAAGAAGAGAGGAAAAAAATAGAAGTAGGGAATGATAACTTCCCTCATAAAGAGAGAGAGAGAAAAAAAATCTCCTGTGTTTTACATCTCTCTCAACAACGACAGCTTCAGGGACAGTTTATGTGCGCGAGACAAAGACACTTTGACACTGTCAGCTTCTGTCACTGAAGCTCGCGCTGGTTGGCGGCGAGAGGCGACGTCGGAGCAAAGCGGCCTGCTCGACTCCCGTCGACGCACGACGGCTCGGTCTTTTGTGTGCGACTCAATGTCTAGAGGGCCTTTATGGTAATGAACGTGAGGTCTTCCCCTTGCTAAAAACATATCAATAAATAAAACATAGGAGCGCCGCCATTGTGGCTGATTCACAGGCACTGCCACTTTAAGGGAGCATAGCTTAGCTGTGATGCAAACACACCATCATAAACACTTAAGATGAACAATCCACCTGAGACTGAGCAGCAGCCCTTTCATCCACAAGAGAGGGAGCGAGATCCATAATTAAGAGAGGAAAGTGTAAAGATGTAATTGCTGCGTTGTTGATAATCTTGATTACCATTATTAAGTAGTTTTAAAAGATACATGACTCTGAGCCATATTTAGAGGATCTGACTTATTAATCAGGCAGCTGTTTGCAGTGGCGCTTCAGAGAATTACAGGAGAGGTACAGTAATAACTCAGCATGAGCCTGCGTGTGTGTGTGTGTGTGTGTGTGTGTGTGTGTGTGTGTGTGTGTGTGTGTGTGTGTGTGTGTGTGTGTGTGTGTCTGAGTGGAGAAAATGTCCGTGATGTGCAGCTGGAGGAATTTCACTGGACATTTAAAGCAAAAAAAAAAAAAAAAAAAAGCTAAACAGTGAGGAACTGAGCTGACTCAAACAATTAACACAATCAAAGTCCGTTTAAATCCATGCCATACAAGCTCCCATTTGTGTGTTTAAGATTTTAACACAAGCCCTCACTTCTCTGGTCATATTTTTCCTCTCTCTAAAAGCAGAGGTTGTGCTTCGGGGGTCTCACCCTCAGGTGTGAGGTTAGCTCACATGGGTTGTTTTTGGATTCAACCCACCTTCCTCAAACCATCTGTAGGCTCTTTAAACACGTCTTTAAACAACAACATTGAAAACGGTTAAATAGAAGAATAGGGTTTAATTTCAAGGGGGAAAAAATAGGTCTTGAAAGAAATGAAGTCTAAACATGTTGAATTCAACTTAACATGAAGTAATGATAGTTTATGTCTGGAAAGTTTGGTCTAATTCTGTTGAACCTTTAGCTATTTCGTGTAAAAGTATCTCAGCATAATAAATCAGCTTATCTGTTATAAATAAGGAGACCCCAATCCCTACGTCCATGCGTGTGTGTATGTGTGTGCTATGCAATGATATAATTTGTAAAACGAAAACTTATACACCATAAATAGTCATAAAGGCTGATGCAGAAACATACCATAAGTGTGCTCATGGTTTCCTTTTAATTCTTGCAGAATATTTTCCATTCATCAGCCAGAGTCATGCGAAGGATCAAAACCTGTTAGAGTGTCACATCTGAATGGCAGAAGACACACAGTGTAATTCATAGATCATGTTCTTTATCCTCCCACAGCAGGATGTTGAACGAAACATTTTGGAGCTTTGGATCTTTGTGATCAGGCTTCGTCATAGTCACACTGCCCTCCATTGGTCAGTGATTGTACTGCAACAGCTGTGCAGAAAGTAAAGCCAGCGCTGATGCATAAGTTGTAGACTTGTTGTAATTCAAGTTGGCTATGTATAATTTTGGTTAATTAACGCGTGGCTCTGAAGACGCAAGATTGGTGAGGTACGAATGTGAACTTTCAAACGTGTTGTTCCCTGCGGGATATGAAGTGTGGCTCATGTTTGTCAGATGGAGGCACAGCAGGAGATTATAGAAATACATTTTGTCCCAGGATTACAGAATTAGTTATGTATTTCCTTCTTTTAAAACTGTTCAGACAAACCTCATTTTCTTTCGTGAGGGTATAATGTGCACTGGGGTTTTTTATATGTACCACTTTTAACAAAAGTATATTGCATAAGGAACTTTAGATTGCACGCGCACAGTAAACAGAAACTAAAATTTATACTGTTTTGATGTTTAGTTAACTTTGATACTGGTAAACAGTCCAGTATCTTATGCAAACATCAAAGATTTAGATCTTCCTCTATAAGTATGTAATTTGCGAGACTATTAAAATCCATCAGATTTATCAGATTTCCCTTTTTAAGCTAGGTCCACCCTAAGAAGCTATCAAAATTGATATCACAAGATATTACTTGAGATCAATATATGACTTTTAGTTCCTAACTTTAACCAGCCTTTAAGTCCATTAAGCTAGTATGTGGGTAAAACTTTTGCTTTAAGTGTTTTTTAACACAGTAATGCTGTATTGATAATTTTGCTCTGACATCTAAAAGCCATAAGCTCCTCCTGGATTGCCTTTAATTCTGCTCCCTGATTTGCAAAGAGAAGACCTCACAAAGGAATGCAAGACAATACAACGTGCGACAACTATTTGCATAAAAGGTAAAAGTGTAATATATTCAAGTGGCTCCCACTGCTTTCAAGCAATGAAAAACTTTGAAAGCCAAGGGAAGAAACTTAGTCACTTTTTTTCCCCTCATTAAGCTGCAGTATTCACTAAAGCAAATTTGAAAATACATTTAAGTGCCCCTGGCCTGAAGGGAATTGGGAAAGCTGCAATTTTTAATTCTTCCCCATCAGTATCAGAACTTCTGCTTCGGACTTATGTTGCTCTTGGAGCCATTTGATGCTACTAGATGGATGTTTCTCCTTTGCTTTTTGGGGAAGTGTGTTCGGCTCCAGATAAGCGGCAAAAACGCAAGAGTTGAGAAGAAACTATAGAACCAAAAGACGGGTGTTTTAAAGATTAGCACGACAGTGACAAATGTAGGAACGAAGCTGGAGTTTGACCGACGTCCCCATATTATTCACTGCACCTGTTTGCATGGAATCATTGTTATGAGCACAGACGATGGCTGAGTTCACGTAATTCTCAGAACAGCCAGTCCACCTTTAACCCAAGCAGAATAGTGGCCAAAAGTGAAAACAGTGTGTGTAGAGGTTTAAGAGATCAGTCTGGTAGAGACTGAGAGCAAATCTGTCTCAAGAAGCCAAAAGGAAATGCTGAAGAGAATGCTTTTGTTTTTATTTTTTATTTTACTTTGAAATAAAATACTTGGTCGAGTTAATTATGCAAATCCCTGAAAGAAAAATGTTTAATATTTAAGCTTCTAACATGCGACTGCAGCCTTTTCACTGCAGTTTTTGTGGTGACATTTATAGGATGTGTGATGCTGATTTAATAGCCCGTCTGGCGGCGTATGTAAGAAAGACATTTAGAATACTCAGGCCGTACAGTAGCAGTAATATGTTAAGTGCTTTCATCCAAAACAAATAAATAGCTCTGATTTCAGATATATTTAGTTGTGAAGGCTTTAAAGACAGGAAGTATGTTTCTCCCAACTTATGAAAAGTGCAGCTTCTGCCTCAGTTTGCATCTCTGATGTGCACTTGTACTGATCAACTATAAACATATGTTTACAGATTTTTGTAAACGTATTCATGCCATATTAACCTTTTCACAGGAAAAAATAAAATCACACCACACTTTACAGATTTTCATTGTGAAAATTAATAAAACATGCGGCCTTTTCCTTACCCTTCGCAATTATGCATCATTTAGCGTTGGTCTTAAACGTAAAATGCAGTCACATCCAATACATTTGATTATTATTATTATCTTAGCAACTCAAATCTCTAAGAGAAGCGCATTATATAAATTAATATAAAAGACTCTTTGCCTTTTGTTACTTACTGGTAATACAAAACGACATTTAAGATTACACCTGATCTATGGGGTGGGAAAAAAAGTAATTCACAAATGTGGGCTTAATGAACAGCATGTCTAATCCCTGGTTAAACATTGTTATTTTCTAAAGATACTTTGAATCTGACAAATTCGCCTCATCGGAACCCATATTCTAATTTATTGAATACGATCGTCCATCGGGCTTGTGTCTCGACAAAGTTCAAAGGGGTACTTTTGGAACGCACAGCTAAGCATGGAAACAATCTGCATTCAAATTCACGATCATTGCTCTTATAGTTTCAGTAGCGTAGTATGTTTTCTGCAATTTCAGCCAGACACGAAGAATAACTGCGCAATAAAGGCCGGAGGAAAAATATCCCACATCACCTAACACATCTTCCTTTTCCAGCTTGGAATATTGCTCTTATTGACAGTGACAGACTTAACTAGTCCCAGACTTTTCCATCAAAGACACTTATTTCTGCTGCTGCACATGCACAGGACCCGGCAGCACATATATTTGAATTTACAGGCTGGACTCGAAAAATGCGAGGGTGGTATTAGTTGACATAACGAAAGCAGAGCAACTTTCTGAAAGGTCGTATTCATCTCTTGTTGTTCTTGTTGCCTGAAATATATGGAGGTCATCTTAAGGCTTCGACCAGAACATGTGTCACGACTATTAAAACGTCATATTGCGATTGCATGCAAGCATTTATCAATGTGAGCAACACATGCACGCACATAAAGCCAATTAGAGAGCCCACAATGCCATTCTGAGAGCTTAAAACAAAGAGCACAGTGATTATGAAGGGAATATCAACAGATTTCAGTGGTGGAAAAAAAAAAGCTTAAAATCCCGCGTAGCTGTCGCAGACGCCTGACTAGAATAATGAGTGGCCGATGTCTGGGAGGCAGGTTGAGGCTAGGCTGATTTTAAAAACCGGCCGTGTTTAGGATATTGTCCTGATCGAAACCAGATGGTGCTAAAAAAACATACTCGTTTTCATTTTTCATTACGAACTCATTGGGTAAAAGTCCTCCCAGTTTACGGCCGCACTCATTGGAAGGAAGTTTAAGACCATGTCAAGATGCCAACAATGAGTTTCTCAATGAAAACTCAAAGTGTGGAGTTTACGAGGAGCTTGGCAGGGCATCTAAAGCCCCCTCGACAAACCTATAAAATCTAACGAGAACGTGCTAATTTAACTTGATTCTCCATGAGACTTCGTCATGCTAAAGAACGCGCTATTAAAAGTGTTTTAAATAAACGTCTGAAACCCGGTGCCCCTTGTTAACATGTATGCCTGTACTTGTACGGTGTTGGTCCCTCAGGACCAGGAAGATGGTTTGGCAGGAGGGTTTGAGGGTGCGGGGGGGGGGGGAATCACGAGGAACAGGTCAACACGGGGAGTGGAGGGGAGAGAAGCAAGCCAAGACAGACGGAGGAGTCAAAAGCAGCCCGTCGAAGTGCTTTGAATCCGGTGGAATTCCTCTCCTCCTCCGCGGCTCCTCTGGGAGGCGTCAGGAGCCTGTGGAGAGAGCGAGGTAAGACGGGGCCTGTCAGGAACAAAGCTCCAAATTCACATGATATGTTTAGCTAAAAGGGTGAAAGAGAAATGAATCAAAGCTTGGCGGGATCAAAGAAGCGCAACAATAAAGTCGAGGCGGTTGCCATGGGACCAGCAGGAGATGCATATCATTTATAAGTTGTTCTCCGGCTCTGTCAGATGTGGAGGGAATTGACTGTTATTGTTTGGAGGGGTGAGGTGCCGCTGGAGGGGATTAGGAGCAGGGGTCATCGTCACGCAGCGAGAGGAATATATCTTTCCGCTTGTTTTAAACAGCGGTTGCCTGTGATCGGTGTCAGGGGCCACACCGGAAGCACCTTCAAGCCTTGTGATAGCAGACAACAACAACTCCGCTACACCCCCCGGTGAATATCGCATCACCACAAAACCATTCGGGGGGCTGAGCATTTGCTTTCCATGTTACATCGTCAGGGCTTGTGATCAGTCATTTTGTATGAATGGAGAATCAAATAGATGTTAACCAGAGAAATACATTTTTGACTTAAAGTTGTAACAACGGATGTGAGAGCCATGTTCAAAAATAGCCGTGATGAGGATGATATCTCGGTGAGCACATTTAATCCTCATATTTTAAAAATAGACATTTAATTAAATGTGAAGATAAACTGCAAATATTTACAGATGACCTAAATCTAAATGATTTATCAGTGGAACTACACCATATTAGATGATGAAGTTTTTTTATATGTTTAACTTTCTGTTAGATATAAATCTTTGTCCATTATTACATGAGTGTCTGGAAACTGATCAGACCAATTTCTACGATTTTGAAAATTAAACATTTTTCCAGGTTTCGCTTGGTTTGGGGTATTGTGTATTTTTACATGCTGGATGCATCAGGTCTGGACACAAGGCTGTATAAGTAGCACCTGAACTATTTAACAATGAGCCAAGCTGTTGTACAATACGCTTTAGGTATTGTCTTGCAAAAATAAAAAAAATCATACATGCCTGGTTAATAGTTTATTGATGTTTTCACAGATGCGAAAGTTACCAATTCTTTCTGCATAAAACAAAAAACCCACTCAAAATCACAGATGCTGACAAAAAGCCAGATGATCCCTTTTTCTCATCAAGGAGTTTCCAGCACCTTTTATATCAATCTATTTTGCACCAGATAAATCCTGTTCAATGTTTCACAGTGGCTTTCAGCTTCGAAAATGTAGAATTTTTACCTTCCATTTCTGGATGGATCTCGTGGTTCATTCCTTATAGATTTTCTTCCGATGTTTTCTTGAATCTTTTGAGTGCCACAGATCAAGCCTGCTTTAAACGGTAAAAGATCGGTGTTGTATTTCTACTATTGTTCCTCAGTTGGCAATTTCGTGGGGTCCTCACAAAATATCTGCAGTTTGACGTTGCATATGTTTGGGAAAAAGCTTAGAGAAAAGCAGATGAGATGAACTGAGAGGTTCATGCTGAGCCCTTGCCTTAAAACAAACAGTCTATACACTGAGCTCTTCACCTCTGAGCCTGATTTAATAATGAATACAGCTTTCTGTAGCTGACAACACAATAGTCTGTGTAGATTGCCGTATTGTTCCACAGTACAGCGTCTGACATTCAAGATAATAAATAATCATCAATTTAGTCAACTATTCATTGTTTGCAATAAAACCTTAGAAATGCTCAAAGCACAATTTAGAATAATAAAAAAACACATTTATTTAAAGTTGCAAAGTGTGTTTATATAGCATGCAGCCTGTCAGATAGTGGAGCAAATAAATCCTCTGAACTGAAATATTAATTCTCTGACGTTTTACTAAATTCACATTTCTTTTTCTTGGTGTCTGTTAAACTCCTCTGTGTCTGTATATGTGCACCCATGTAATGATGGAACCCACTCGTCTGCTCTTTCAGACTGCACCCATGAGGAATCCTAAAATAACAACAAAGCGCCCTCAGTCGGTTTGATAAAAGCTCAGTCACCAACCATTTCGGCTCAGAGAGTTTCCAGCCCAACTGCATCAGTGAACGATAAGTCACACCTCGCTAAGAGACAGAAAGGGGTGACACGCTTTCATATCTGACCACAACAATAATTGTCTTATCGCAATGTGGTCCTTGTTGATAATTTGTCAGGGTTAGATGTGCTTTTGTTTTCATTTGAATGGCAACCTCTCCCTTACTTGACTGTTGATTTTGACAAATATGCATGGCTGCTTTAAACACATGTTGTCTGTGAGATCCAACATTATCTGTATGTTAAAAAAAATCAAATAAAATTGCATTAGAAGATTTGATGTTGCTCTCATAGACATGCCCCCACAGGATAGACTGCTGCTAAAGCTACAAGGCCCAATCAACAGCTAGCTGTGTCTTGCAGATGTAAAGTTAGATCAATACAAATGGGTAAACACACAGATTATATAATGATCTCTGAAAATCACAAACTAGTAAGTCTTTGCACATTTTCAAGGAAACCTGCTAAAGCTGCTATCTGCCTTTGTCATCTTACTGTTTCTATGACTTATGATGTATTCCCATTACATTTATCTTATGTGTGGCTAATGAGATTAAAATTGGATGTAAAAATTCATACTGTGCCACTGTGTAAATACAGTTAGTAATTTTGCTGTGACTTAAATTCCTTAATTCTTCTCATTGTTCTATCTGCAATGTATGAGTTGTCCCAAAAAATTATAAACTCAATTAACCAGATTAAAGTCATGTCTGCGCTGCCATCTCAGCCACTTCAAGCATTCACTATGCAGAGGTGAGTGAATCTCAATAGAAACAGAGTGCATGCACATAATAGCATGAGATTAGGTAATCACTATGAGAGTTTTTTTTTGTGTTTTTTTTTTTTTCTCAAATTAAAAGTTAGTAGAAATTTAATAGCTGACTTAGCTGGGATCACATCCCATTTGCTAGAGTGTCAGATGTGTAGAATTGTTGCTCATATTTCCAGTACATCAAAACACACTCTTTAATTAAACTAAATTTCCATTCATATATTGTATTTATTGATGTTCTGATTGACCAAAACCAATACAATGAGCTATAATTTAATTAAAAAAAAAAAGATTTGTTTTAATTTCCAGTTTCACTTCCGGCATTTTCATATGACAAATGCAGCATTTCAGCAAAAATACACAACATTTTGCAAATAACCACACATGGAACGGTGTTTTATAACCTCCACTATTCTCGTGTTATTGAAAGTCTATATGCCAAAATAAAACTACTTCAGTGAGGAGTATCTAGTTTATTTTACCCAGTCCCCAACTACTAGTCAAATCCACAGTGAAAATCCCTCTGCTTTGACTGATGTCAAGCCAGCAAGCAGCAAACAGCAGAGAAGGACTCCATTGTTATTTCTAACTGGTAGAAGCCCTCAGGTTATTTTTCCTCTGCCTTGAAACAAATCAATGAAGCACAACTCACTTTGAACAATTGCACATTTGCTGAAATCAGATGTGGGCTGAGGAGCCAGCCGTCATCACGTTCGCTCCTGTTTGTTGACAGAGGAGGACTTTGATAAACAAGCCTGCTCTTTGAAACAGGTGCCCAAGCATGAGTTCAGTTTTTAAAAGGTAATTCCGAAAAATGCGCTGATTAGAGGATGTTTGTTATTCTGGATCCAAGCATTTGGACTCCGCAGATCCTTCCTGAAGGAGCTAAAAGACTCTGGCAATAAACAAATATTGTTTATTTTTAAGATGCTGCAAAAGAAATCGAGATGGGGAATTAAAAAAATAAATAAATAAATAAATAAAATATAATTATTTAATCAAATTATTTGTTCTGGCTGTTAAGCAAAGTTCTAATAAAATATGTAACGTTAGAGTTGTGGATGTTTTATTTAGCTAACGTTGCCCTCAAGTGGTGTCTTTGCAAATTGCATAACATTTCAATTTGATGTCAAAAACAAACATAATAAATCTAAACCCTTGCTCCTGGTATTATCTAAAAGGTTCTGATCACATCATTCATGATAAATGTAAGTTTGCTTTCATAACTGCTCTATTACTATGCACAGGACGTGTTATCACTGGCCGCTCCGCAACACGCAGTCAAGCCAGTTCACAAACTCGGCTTATCCTCTCTATCAACATATGGAAGTACTTAAAGGCCCCCTATCTGCTAGCAGCAAATGGTCTTAAATCAGTCATTTTAATATCAAAGCACTTAACACTAGAATGATGATTACTTGCAGGTGGACAGCCATGCTGCTTGTCAAGACTGCATTTGAAGAAAATGACTGAGCTCTTATCCGACACGTACAGTACAGCCAGCGCTCAATACGCAAGATCACATTACAGAAGATTACTTTGGAGTTTCAGCAATTTTCCCAAATTACACTGGCCTTTGGTCTCCGCTAAACTTGATTGACTTGAATGGTTTTCATTAGGACGCGCAGCGGAGTGTTTGCTGTTGATGCCGGTACACGAGAGGAGAGGCATTTTGGAGGGTGAAGCGGGTCCAGCTGCTGGGACACTCAAGAGTGGACAGATATGCAAAACACCCTTTCTTGGAAATGCTTCATCGTGTTTTCGAGGGTGTGTGTGTGGGGGGGGTTTGGGGGTGGAAACAGACTTTGCTTTGATTTGTGACGCTCATCTGTATTTCAAAGGCCTGAAATTTTCCCACAACATTTAACCCATTTTTGCTCTGGTTTCGTTTGATGTCTTTAAAAGTGAAAAGAGACACGACCTCGAGTTGTTCAGTCCATTTCACGACACAAGAAAGGAATCGCAAACATGTGATTTTTGTAATGGCCATGGTTGGCATTGTCAACAAAAAAGAAGGAAAAGAAAAACGCGTCTTGTGAATTACTTTGGTGTCATGTTTGAACTTGAGTCCACCCTTCTCCTGTCTTCCCTCATCCACACACTGAAACCTGAGAAATGGAAATCAGTTAGATGTCACGGACAGCCTAGATACGAAATGACAAGAAAATAGCAGTGAATAACATTGTCCACCCTTCTTACCCTCCTAGGAAAATACTTTAAAAAGTGATCCAAAATGATCCACGTTGTTTATCAAAGCCAGTGATTCTCCCTGCTCTCCCTGCGGCTCTTTGGCTGCTTTAACTGCTGCCTCCAAACTGAAATCCAAGAAGAGGATCTGTAAGGAATTAGGGGATGGTGTCCTACCCTTTTACAGATTACGAGGCCATGCTTCCAGACCAAATGCACACAATGCACATTAATATCCCCAACCTGGCAGCATCAACCTCAATTCTGATAGTTCTCTGTCATTCTTTATTAATTTGATCCCAGTAAGATATGCAGACGTTGGGGGGTTGGGAATTATTCTGTCAATAGAGATCTCCATGTTTCTTTGCTACTCTCAGGCAGATGCGGTGGTTTTTTAGCGCCATCTAGAGGAGATTACGTGAACCTGCAATAAACTCACAAACCACACTTTGATGGAGGGCTCAACTTTACTCTGACAGGCAACGTGTTTTTGGAGCGATAAAGATTTATGCTTACCTGAAAAATAAAGCGACACCCTTTCTGTGCTACATTAAAGCAGTAAGTTCTTTTTTTGATGTTTTTGAAGATGTACACATCATCACAAGAATTGAGTCAATCAACAGGAAGGATGTCAAACAGTGAAAGACATCCTGGTTCCTTGAGTCCCCTTCCTTGAGCGAAAAACAAGGAAGGGGATGATCAGCTCCTGGAGGTCATGACCTGAATGCAAGTCCTTCACACTAAGCAACCGTTCAATAGAGAAGGAAACTGACACAACCATCGCTCCGGACACTGTTTTTTGGCCGGTCTGTTGGGGAGTGTGTTGAAGTACTGCATCTCAGTGTGGTGCTCCAGCTGCACTGTGCCATGCAACAGGACCCTGAAGAGGACAAGAAGCGGAGCTGAGAAGATCACTACCCTCTGTTCCAGATCGGTCAGAAACAGGCTCCTCAACATCGTCTACGCAGCTTATTTATTTGCACTTTATATCACTTTTGTAATGTAAGTAATGCTGCATTTCATGCCCTTAACTGTGAGTGTGTGTGTCTCTGTGTTGGCCCTGTCCAGGGTGTAAACCCACCTCTCACCCGATGTATGCTGGAGACAGGCACCACCTCCCCAAGGATAAGACTGTATGGACAGCGGAAGTTGCAAAGGTCTAATATGGAACTAAAATTGATTCTGTTGATATATCATTAAAAGTATAAAAGGATTTTTGTAAATGTACCCCAACCACTTTTTTAATTTACATCTTGTTTGTTTCACATGCATATTCACAAATAATGTCGTAGTAAAAACTGCAAGCTCTGTTTTTAAAGTCTGAAGTGTTGCATTAAACTGTGAGGAGATGCAGTATAAATGCAATGCTCATCAATTCCATGAGGCAAGGCAAGAACAGGATTTAATTTAACATCTCCAACATTAAGTATTTCTAACATTTTTTGCGGACTGTATTTCCCACTTTGTCCTTAAATGTTTTAACATTAACAAGTTAAAAAAAATTATTTCACAAAATTTGTGCCCTCCATTCAGATTATATTATTAATTATTCTAATACTAATTATTTTCAATTGCGCAACATGTTCCTATCATTTGAGTTTGCTCCAAATACATTTAAGTGCAATATATTAATTTTACTGCTATGCATTTCCTAACCCTATTTCTGACATAAGGGAATTTTGCATTACTATTGAATCAAAACAAATATTACTTCCAGCAGACATAGTTGCAAAAAGACTCATTATGTAACAAAAAGTTTGATGAATAATTAGAATTTTCAAAGTCTGGATAAAGTTACTGGATATAGAAAAGTGATACAGAAGGACATGCAGCTGTAAATGTCTTCATATTTAGAGTTGGCATAACAGGATAATCGTAATTCAATAATCTTCAGAATAGTACAAAATCTGACATCCTATACATAAAGTGTTCAGCCTGAAATAAGGAAATCTTTCACTTGTTTTCATATTTAACAAAAAAAAAGAAAAGCTAGTGTTTAATATTGGCAAAGTTCAATGACAACCGACATCGTAACCTACATCACAAAGCTCTAAATGTAGGTAAGGGTGCAAGTCTGTTACGCTTTGGTGCACAGCATTGCATCCAGAAGGCTGTTCGTGTGCTTCACTTGTGCCGTTATGAAACCGTGACCCTTTAAAAGCCGACTGTACTCCGCCGCACTTCGCTGTTTCCCCTCGCTCATGCTGAGAGCCTGCAGCAGCCCTCGGCTCGGGCCGCTTCTGTTTTCATCCAGAAAGATCTCGCTCAGCAGGAGGCCGCAGCCTGGCAGCAGAAAGTATATGCAAACATGCAACGTTAAGAGCACGAACAGAAATAATAAATCACCGTATAAGCAAGTAGGCGCTTTAGCTCGGATGTTTCCTTACACGGGTCTCACAGCGAGCCAACACTGCTCCGTTATGCTAACAAAGCAGCAGTTGATTTTTTTGATTTTATATTCCAACAACACTGCGGCTTAGTTCTTCTAATTGTTTTTAACAGTCTCACAACATTAAAAGGAAAAAAAAAAACAAGCTACAATTTGCCTTGTTTTAAATTACTTTAGCTTTTATACCTGGAGTGCATGCATCTGAAATTCTCCTCAGCAGAATATGCAGCTTCTCATCGGTCAGATCGTGGAGAATCCTCACCAGGATGTACAGGTCTGCTTTAGGCAATTCGTCCTTTAAGAAGTCTCCTGTCCGAACAGCAGGGAAACAGGGAATTTACAGTCCAAATGAAATCTCTAACTCCATTACACATACAACATCTAGTAACTGAAAATAACATGGTTAATTACTAACCAGCTTTGAAAGTGACCCTTTTGTCTGTGTGCTGCCGCTGAAACGGTGCACTCATCTCCACAACGGCAGGCAAATCGAGCACAGCTACAGACAGGTCAGGGTGGATTTTAATCAACTCGTACGCGATGGCGCCAGTGCATCCTGGAAAACCGAGAAAATCGTAAGCAGAAGGACGTTTTCTCATTGGGAAAACGGTGAGCTCGTTTCCTCATCCCTTCATTTCTTACCCCCCACGTCACAGGCTGTTTTGTAGCTGGAGAGGTCAAAGGCCGTTGCCACTGCCGTAGCTGCAACTTTAGCAGAGCTGTGCATGGCATGCATGAATCTCAGTTTGGCTTCCTTTGAAAAAAAAGCAAGCAGTAAATCAGTGCGCTAAGCTTTGTGCAGAAGCTTTCATCTGCACCGCATCAGTCAGATAGCGAACTGCAAGATGATCACCTGATAAATCTCTGTATATGCCATGACCTTCCCACGCTGGCTAGTTCCCTCCCGCACCGCGCTTTCGAGGTGAGAGAAAACGGGCCACAACGTGTCGTTACAGTGCTGAATGTAGGCGTGCAGCGAGAAACGAGAATCTGAGCGCAGGAAACATGAGGCCGCGTCAGTGTTCTCAAATCCAGGGTTTGGGCGTCCTGCTTTAACAAACAAACAAAAAAATACTGCATCTCAAAAAGATATCATTGAAACATAAATTCTGTAATTAAATTCTAAAAATTAAACTTGTATGTAGATTTATTACACAGAGTAACTTATTTTAGTTTGTCGCAGCCATAAATAGGGCAACGTGTGGTTGATCTTTTAAATGTTCACGGCTGATAGAGTCCATGCCTTCTGAATGCGCTTTGTAATCCTCTCAAGGCAAGTGTCATCTCTGCATCTTATATGTGCCTTTTTCTACCACACTTTTTCCATCCACTCAATTTTCCATTAGTAAACCTTGGTATGGTACTTTGAACAGCCAGCTTCTTTACCATCAGCTTTTATAGATTACCCTCCGTTTCAAGGATGTCAAAGACTTGATTATTTTTAGTGTGATATTAAAATTTTTTAAAAGGCTGAATATTTGAGTGTTGACTGGAGCAGGCTGATTGTGATAGTGGTCACAGATAATATAACAATACAACAGAAAGAAAAAACATTTGAGATACATCATTGTGTTAAATGAATCTAGATAGCATGTGCTTTTTGAACTAAATTAGCCAATTTAGACATTTTAAAGCTAATTAGTAAAGCTGCTTAGGGAATATAAAGAACGTCAGAGGAATGACTAACTTATATCTTTGGTCTTCAGGAGTCCCAGTGACACACAAGCCTCCAGCAGCGTCTCTGTCCCCTTCACAGAGGCTTCGATCTCCTGGGCTATCTGCTCTGCGTCCAGGCCAGGCTTCTTGTGCAGAACGTCAAACAAGCAAAACTTCGATGCTGTGAACAGTGCCTGGGACATTTTTGGGAGATACAGCAACGGTGCATAGATTACAAGATGTAATAAACTCCTGATGAAAATGTTTCCACAAAAAAAACAAAGATGTTGGATCACGACTCAGGAAAATAATAGGCAGTCAATAGCAGGTGATAAAAAAAACCTTAACATCTTTGTGCTGCTCTGTTAATTTCAACATTATTTATTCTTTGTGTTCTTTTTTCATAGCTTGCGTGTTAGCATAAATAATTAAGCTACAAGTGTTTTACAGCAGAGCACTTTTAAATAATGAAACGCTGATTAATCAAGAGTCATGGTTAATGTTTAAATGATTTCATTGTACACAATGAATAAAAGAAAGAAAGCAACCAGAATACTACAGAAAGTGGGATATTGGTATCATACACATCCATTATTTTTTTAAAATCATATAGGACGTTGCAAAAAATAAAATAAAATAAAATTCATATCCAAAGCAAGAAATTGTCAACCTCCACACAATATTCAAGAAATGTTTTGTGACAGGGAGGAGGGTTATAATTGAAGAAAAAGGAAAAACAACACACACAATGTATTAGAACAACCAAACAGAGTTCTGTATATCAGTGGGTGAGCTAATCCTACGGAGAAGATTAAATGGCAATCTCAAGCAAAGTACAAATACACACCAGCTTAAAAAAATTATACAAAAAGGAAGCGATTGGAAAATATGTTGCGTCAGTTAATCAGCTGGTGATTGAAATCAGCAAAATTTCCCATGACCGTCAAGTTAAACAGAAAAATGATCATGAAGGGCATCAAAGCTAAAACGTCCCACTTACTGAAGTCTTTAAACAAACCAGCAAAGGGAATGTACTTTTTGAGTGTACGGAGTGAAAAATCAGACAAATAATTTTAACGCCAAGTGTGAACAGACAAGCTCGACACTATCCACTTTTACATAAATTTGCAAGAACCAAGTAAAAAAAAGTTCAAGTTGTACCCTGCCTCTTTTCCAATGCACTGTACTGTTTAAGCTCAAGCTTGAGTTGTAAAATGTAATAAATAAATAAACCTTTTGTATGCATTACTTTTGCTTTAACTTCAAAACAGAAGTTAAAGCAAACTTGCTCACCAGCTGCGAGCTTCCAGAGCACCCATCAAGGCACAGATGGTATAATTAGATATGCAAGGCAAGTAAGACATTGTGTGGTGTTTACACAGGTGATGCACTGTGTAAAAAAAAAAAAAGTTTTTTATAAGTGCCATCTAACGGAAAGTGAGAACTAGAGGAATAGGCGTGATCTGTTGAAGCATGAGATTTTTTCATGTAGGCTGCCAGGAAGCAGAAAAATGACTGTGTGACTGCGGAGGTGTTAAGTAAATCTTTGACATAAAAGTGCAGCACTGATTGAGTGACATACTTCTACACCGATGACATGAACCATGAACCACATTTTGGAAACAACATAAATCAAGCCATAACTTTCAGGCTGAAAGAGATCAAAAGGGGCGAGCAAAAATGAAGCAGCATGTGATGAAGGAAGTGAGAGATGAGATTGATGCAACACGAAGAAAAAAAAACAAAAAAAACATCATTTTGTGGCAACCAGTGTTACAGCAAGCACTCCATAGAAAGCAAAAGAGAAAGAAATGTGCAAATCTGTAGGGGGAATTCTGAAACATTTTACAAGAACAATTTTTTTCCCCCACATTGTCATAATCCTCCTCGAAAAACCCAAAATATTTAACTTACTCATCAAGAGACATAAAGATATCAATCTCAGCCATGTTTTATCACCATAAGCATGTTTTGATGAGCACAATTAAGTTGCCAGGGAACTTAAAAAAAACAAAAAAACAACAGGAAGCAATGCAACTAAAGAATAAGTGCAAAAGTGCAACTTGTAAACCGCATTTTGGCACCTGGCTCAGCGTTCTCACCAAAATGGCAACGTTTCGCTTTAATATTAGAACAAATTTGTAAAAAAAAAAAAAAATTTAAAAAAATGTGACCAACAGTCCTTACTGCATAGAGACTCTCAATGAAAGCTATAAGCTAAAAGGTAAAATGTATTCTGGAAACTCCTGTTACCTTTGAGGCTTTGAATCCATCCATTAGCTCATAAATCAGCTCCAAGTCTCCCTTTTTAGGCTCGGTTTGATCAATGACAGCTCCATCTCTACTCCTCATTATGGTAGTTTCAGAATTATGAAGCTTGATCTCTCCAGCATCCTGTTTCGACAAGCTATTGACCTTTGCCTCACTTTCTCTGTCTTTCTTTTTCACCTGTAAGAAACACAGTTTCTGTAGCAAATTAATCAAAGACCAACAGCATTTGTATGCACAGCGGCGTTGACGAACCTTATGAAGCGGGCTGGCCGAAGGGCTGCTGGGTCTGGGGATGGATGTGGAGGTGTCTTTCTCCTCAATTAGAATTGGGGTGGAATGACGGTCGTAGACAGATTCAGTTGTCTCAGGGTCGGCGAAAGAGCAGTGGCTGTAAATAATGTCTAATTGTTTGCAGAAGTGGTTGAGGGGAAACCCGACAACGTTTAAGAAGTCTCCGTGGACGTACTCCACCAGCATGCCGCCCAGAGCTTGAATGCCGTAGCCACCAGCTTTGTCCCTGGCACACACATACACAGAAAACTTTTTACTTCACAGTATTACGTAGACTGAAAGCAGTAATATATGATTAGATAGAGTGTGTGTTGGAAAACTAACAATGCACACCACCCTGAACAGCCCTTTTTCCAAGGTGAAACATGGTGGTGGCAGCATCATTCTATGTAGGATGCTTTCCTTCAGTGAGAACATGAAAACTGGTCAGACTTGCCAAAACAGGGCAATCCTGAAGGAAACCCTGGAAAGCAACCCTGAACAAATAATCTGAGCTCTAGACCAAAAGCAAATTTATCCTTTGCAGCGGCCCAGTCAAAGTCCAGATATAAATCCGATTAAGAATCTGTGACAGGACTTGGAAGTTGATGTTCACGAATGCTCCCCCATCCACTCTGACTCATTTTACCTTTCTTGCAAAAAGGAAATACCACATAAAAATCTACATGTAACGCTTGAAGAGACACGAACCATGTTTAGGGTCAGTCTCTGCCTCAAGCAGAGAATCTAAAGTGTCTTGGTTTCTTCTGAACAAGATGATGGTTGGATGAAGCAGGAAATGGACTGACAGATTGAGGTTTTGTTTGCAGAAGTACTTGCGCTGATATGAGCTGCTGTGGTGAAGAAAGAGCTGCGCTTTCAATTTACATCTACGGTCCGACCATCACAGACGATTATGAGGCATAGATCATAATTGAACGAAAGAGGCGTTGGAAACTAGCAGCCGAAATGAGTTTCTTCTGGAGGGCTGCTGGATTCAGCTTTAGAGAAAAAGGGTGAGGAGTTCAATCATTAGGGGAGAGCTCAAAGTAGAGTGATGATTCTACTGCTCCGGGTTCCCTCTTGGTCCTGTTGCCCTCGTGACCCAGTTTCAGATAACTGATTGATGGATGGGAAGATGGAAAAACCTTGCCAAACCAAATGAGGTGAACGCAACCTTAACAAATTTCAAAGTCCAGAAACGGACGAGTTCATGCACCTCACATTGAGTTAAAAACCCCCCAAAAAAAACAAAAAAAAACGACCGACTGCTGGGTGATGTTACCACACAAAGAGTAGATATTACATACTGAATCCCAAAGTTCAAATTTCTATACTCACATGGGCTCACCACTATTGATGTACTCCCATAGCATATCTTGTGAGAGATCTGCAAACTTAACCTTTGTTTCTTCATAGAAGTCTATCAACTGGTAGTCCACTTCATCATCTGGGAGGGGAGCATGAAAGGTTCAAAATGACTTTTAAACATGACTTTGAAATGTCAAAAAAAAAAAAATTATTATTTCAAAGTTAAAAATAAAAAAAATCTCAACTAGACATTTTCTTTTACTTTAAGTTTTAAAATGTGCCAAAAGCCAAAACATACCGTCTTTTTCATGACACAAGACAATGGCAACTCCAGTAAATACACTGTGCTCTTTACCACTCAAACTGAAAAATAAAAATTAAATAAAGATAAAAGTCATACTATTTTCTGTTTTCAATGTAAATTGTAAGACAGTATAAAGTCTATACCTCGATAGCATCCTGTATGCATCCTGTTTGTCCACCGGCTTTTCCAGAATCATACCATCGACAGTCTGCAAATTATGGCCCAAAAACATGTAAACAGCTAGCTCAAACAAATTT
Source organism: Alfaro cultratus (assembly GCA_903066825.1). Classification (NCBI taxonomy): domain Eukaryota; kingdom Metazoa; phylum Chordata; class Actinopteri; order Cyprinodontiformes; family Poeciliidae; genus Alfaro; species Alfaro cultratus. Next base: position 6,555 of record CAEFZX010013130.1, on the reverse strand, counting down.
AAGATAACATCATGTGGGTAAATTCTACAACGCTTTCCTCGTCTTACCACAATTGTATCTGCTCCGATCACCATGTCAGGAGTTTTCAAGTGTTTCTGAAGCAAGTTAGGTGAGAATATGTTCATGAGAACATTTGCTTAAAGGCAATTTTGCATATTATAATAAGAAAATAGCCAAACTCACAATAGGCATCCTCCTGGCCACCTCCAGGGCCTTCTGCTTGGCTGTCTCAACAGCATACTCATGAGGGGCTTTGAAAAGTCGCTTATCGAGAGTTTCTTTAAACCAAGATGGCACCACCTCAAAACGTAAACCCTAGCATGCAAGAGAGAAAAATATGATTGAACAATTTAGAGTGTAAGCATCTGTGTCTAAATTAAAAATAATAATAAAAAAAAAAACATAAAAATGAAAGCAGGATGTCTTCATCTCTGAGGCAAACTTGTAGAAACCACACAATTTTTTCACACTCTCTAAAAAAGACAATCCAATTGAACAAAATGTCATTTTATTATATAACTGACAGCAAGAGAGCAATATAATTCACACATTTACAATATAATTCATACATTTAATAAATTTTGTAAATCTGGTAACATTATGTTTTTAACAATAGTAGTGTTGGGGGGCTGCTTTACTTAACCAAATACACACAAGCACATACCGCATTGCGGAGTATCTCCAGTCTTCTAGGAGAGGAACTGGCCAATACAACCAGTTTACCAGAGAGCTTAGAGATGACTGGATTTAGCACCATGGTGGTAACTGACCTGAGAGGTGAAAGGAAAGAGTTAAGTGTTATAGATGAGGCCACAGATCTATAATCAATCAACATGACTTCACCCTTTGCCATCAGCTCATCAATGAAACTATAGAAGTATTTCACAATAGATGGTGCACCTTTAGTGTGCGATTTTATTTAAACGTTTCTGTCCTGATTTTTACTTATTTCATTTTAAACACATCAGTGAATATACTGCCATAACAACAAACTTTCAGCTTCATCAGCAATTAAATAAAACCAGTGGGTCTACTGTAAGATTTGCATAGTTTGGACAGATTATTTTCATGTTATAGCATCTTTATAAGGTTCTGAATAAACAGACTAGCATTTGCCGCCACTGAAATCAGTTAACGATAACTGCGCAGATATGGTATTCAGGACAAAATGTGCAAAGTTATTTAAGTATTTATGTAAAGTTATTTGTGTCAATTTGTGGTTCATAAACTCCCTCACTCGCACAGTTCAAGCAGCACTACCTCATATCAGCTAACTTAGCAGAAACCGTGACAAAACCAGCAAGGTTCGCTTCTACGACTCACTCTGCTTAGCAAACAAGAATTAATTTTAAAAATTACGTATCATTTCATTCAACAGCTGTTCGCTGGTCTCCCGTCTTACCTGCAGAAGCCAGGAAACATGGAAAGAGCAGCTTGCTAAGGTAACCCGAATGACGGCGGCAACGTGATGACGTAGCCAATAGGTGAAGGATCAAATGCCTTTGGGTGCGCGCCATTCTTTAGCCGGCGTCTAATGGAGCGCATTCACCGGCGAAAGCGGCGAACTCCGGCTTTTGTTGATCAAGTAAATATATGAAAATATTGTCTAAAAATATTGAAAACACTCCACCCCATAACATTTTATAACATTCAATAATATATGTTATACATATATAATTGATCATATTTGTTGACTGTTATAAAATGTTATAGGATATGCTTTATTGATCCCTAAGGGTAAAATGCTTATTTCAGTTCAGCTCACTGGCCTTGTGGATCAGTCTGTTCAGTCTGTTGGTGTCCTCCACTTTCAGCCTGTTGCCCCAGAGCACCACAGCAAACAGGATAGCACCCTCAACCACAGACTCAGAAAACATCCTGTACAAGGTAAAGCAGATGTTAGAGGACCTCAGCCACTTCAGAAAATGGAGGCAACTGTGGCCCTTCCTGTAGAGAACATCAGTGTTTTTTTTTTATTTTATTTTATTTTTTTTTTAGTTTCTTTATTTAACCAGGTAAACCCCGTTGAGATCTGGATCTCATTTTCAAGAGGGACCTGGGCAGAAGTCTGCAATTCAATTCCTTTTACAATCAATATGGAGTTCTAGATATTTATACTCCTCCACAATGTCCACACTGACACCCTGGATGGAAACGGGGATCGCCGACATTCTAGTCCTCCTCCTCAGATCTACCACCAGTTCCTTGGTCTTAGTCACATTGATCTGAGGGTGGTTCAGCCCACATCATATGACATGGTTGCCCACAGCAGCCCTCCACTCAATCTCATCATCACCCTCACTAATACAATACAACCAACCACAGTTGAGTCATCCATGAACTTCCGTAGATGACAGGCATCAGTGAAATAGCTGACGCCCATACTATAAAGGGTGAATAGGAAGAGTGGGAAGAGAAAGTCCCTTGTGCTGACAACACTGTCTGACACACAGCGCTGCAGGTGCATGAACTGTGGTTTGCCAGTCAGGTAGATCACAATCACAATCTGGGACACAAGAGGGAAAGCCACCTGCATCGGCGTCAATTCTCATCAAGTAGACCTGGATCGATAGTGTTGAATGCACTAGAGAAGTCAAAAAACAATAGTCCTTCACATTTTCTGCTAAAAGAAAAACTTAAAAGCAACATAAAATTTTGAAACTGGATTCAAAATATCGGGTGATAGTATAACACCTGGAAATTGAATTAAAACCTCAAGACAACCACTGCCATGCAGCTGTTTATCTACTTCGATGAGCTTTGGTCTCTTCATTCAAAGTGTTTAAATATGGTGTTGGTGCTGCGTTATACAATTTCTTTTTACTTGTCTGGCACAATATTTGAGCACCTAAACCTTGTCAAAAACCTCTATTTGCTTATTTTTTTAATCCTCAGCACTTCTCTAGTCTGACTGTTAAGGTGCACATCCTGTTTACTAACAAAAAAAGCAATATTAATAATGACGAAGATAATATTAACAGCAACAATTAAAAAACGAAGAAGAGAGAAATCACTTTATACAAAAAATCTTGAAAACAGAGCCAAACTCATTTAATAAAATAAAAGGACAATATTGTCAATTTCATACATTTATTTATTCATACATTTTTTCACAGAACACGGACATTTTTATAAACAGATAAAATAAAACAACCTTAAGATAAAACTTATGTGGGGATGTTAGGCTAACATAATATGTACATTTTTACAACAGTTCACAGTTTTGGATGCTACATATTTTTGCAAAAATAACAGCCATGATGTGATGCTAAATATCAGCACATGCTGTTGGTTGATGTTTATCACTCTTTCATTTGTACAGCAGCAAATCCTATTGGTTCATGTAACTTAAAATGTTCAAAATCTTATTTTAGTTAGTATGCATTCAATAACGAGATTCTACACACAGCAAACTTTGAGGATCTCACGTTGTTCAAAAATTAAATTTTTGACCAACTTAAAAAACAAGCCAACCGTCTAGTTTGTTTATAATAAAGTATGATCATAAAACAGTGAAAAGAATTTGTTTTATGAAGGCTTGATTATATAGTGATGTTATTGGGTTTGAAGTTGCTTGTTTACAGTAAGCAGGGCAAGGATTAATGGACATACATAACTAATTTCTGACCTTTATGCTTGTTACATTATATTTCATTGTACTACCATACAACCTCTTAAAACACTTTTTGACATCCATACTTGTTCAGCCCAATTTATATAAATATAATACCAATATTTGGATAGATCTGTCATAGGATTTTTGTAAAATACATTCTGTCACTGTAAGCTAAGAGACTGCCCATTTTATGGAACAATCCTAACAGTCACTCATTCATCATTATATCAGGTTACGATTTCTAACACTTACGGAAGATCTGATGATTGGTGAACAAGCTAAATGACTGTGGGCCCAACATACATGCTTGTGCAGCGCCGCAATTTTCCAACCACTTGATTACATTTAAAATGGAGAAAACACACAAACTATTATTGGACCAATAACATTTTAGTCACTGTCCAACAGCTTAAACCTTAAAAGCTATTGTTAAAGGAAGAGATAGATGTATGAATGTTTTGCAATATGGACCAAGAACATATGTTGCAAGATCCCAAAACCCCTCCTTTCCTGTAGTCACTTGTTTTCTTTCGCAAGTCTTTCTTTAGTTTTCGCATTGTTAGGGTAGTTACAGCATCGCAAAGGCACCTGAATATGTTTCTTCACCTTATAAATCTGCTTATCCAGAGTACAAAGTCTCTTTGTTCTCCATCCTTATAGAGTCTGCACTACTCAGGCTCTGCAGATTCATTATCTCTCTCAGCTTCTGCCTGAAATCTTTTGAAGCAAAGTAATAAATGAAAGGGTCCAAACAGCTATTCAGACAGCTAAAACAGAGAGAAAGCTTGTAGGCCATGTACAAAGACTTGTCATAGAAGAGTCTAAGGACACTGTGAGCCAACAAGAGGATGTTGTTGGGAGCAAAGCAGAGCACGAAGACCAGCAGAACGACAACAGCCAGACGTATGGCTCTCCCTTTCTGGACAGTCTTGGAATCCCTGGACAGCTTGTATATGACACTAACGTAGCAGAACATTGTGACACAGAAAGGAAAAAGGAAGAGAAAAACCACCATGCTGAACAGGAAAGCCGCCCAGGCCCCCACGGACGGCAGCATGCTTTTTTTCAGCACGTCAAAGCATGTGATGATCTGAAGGTCTGGGACCTCAAAGGTCAGGTCGGTGGTCATAAGAGGGTACAAGACACCAAGGACCAAACCCCACATCAGAAGGCAGCTGATGACAGCAACAGACTTTCTCTTCTTGTTCTTCCGGAACTTCATGGGCTTCACGATGCCCAGGTAGCGGTCAATGCCGATGGCCATCATTGTCAGGATAGAACAGTACATGTTGGCGTAGAAAACGAGGGTCATGAAGCTGCAAGGAGGATGCAAAGAGAGAGAGAGAAAAAAAAGACTGTGTTTGATTACAGGTTTAAGAAAAGCAGGGAAAAGGTGTGACATTTTGGCAACAATTAAAAGATACTTAATCTACTTTGAAATAAAACAAAGTTACTTTCAGAGTTCAGATGGTTAAACATCAGAAGTAGATTGAGAAGTCAAATGACTAACCTGCTAATTTTACCTGAACAAATATTAGTTTTCAAAACAGCAATTTTATTGTAGTGATAAAGTCTAACCATTTTTTTTTCAGTGCAAAAGAAATAGAAAGTTCTTCTTGAAGCATTAATACCTGCACATATTAGACCCCAATATCCAGTTGTATCCTTGGAGCTGGTAGGCGATTTGAAAGGGGAGGGCGGAGCCAAGAGCCAAGTCGGTGAGAGTTAGATTAATCATGAATATGATGGAGGGTGTTTTTGGGGAGGTACGAAACAGCAGGAGCCACATTGATAGGCCATTTCCCACCCAGTTGATGATGGTGACAAGCACGTATATAATAGATATGATAGTGCTGGTTTTCACATCCCGAAACAGTGACAGGGTGGCGTTATCGAGCTGCGTCCTGCTGGAATTCCCCGTCATGATGGGATGGAATGGTCACCTATTACCTGTGTGTCAGAAATCAACACGAGAGTTTGGTTTTTTTTAGTCCTTGGTAGTCATGTTCATTTTTCTACACGATAACATCAGGAATACAGCAATGACAAGCAGACCTTATCACAAACATCTTGTTACTTTTGTAAAATCAGAATGAAAAGGCAGAAAAAAAACATCACGTACCAGAAACCACAAGACGGGGGGAATAACAAAAAAAAAAGACAGCTTCTCTGATGTGATGCACGCAATGCATATCTTTTTTGAAGCTAAGGTGTGAAATGAGATTCAGGTTCTATCAGCCTGGGTTGTTTGTGTGAGAAAAGAAAGCACATGCAAACGGGTGGAGTTTTCACACAGGAAAAAGGCATGCATGATTTGTGGTAAGATATGCAAACTCTGGGCACCTTTTGTACAACTGCAAAGTTTTAAAATGTGGATTTCAAAATTAAATCTGGCTCTGACATACATTCAACTGACAAGAGAAAACCATCATATCTCGTCAGTTCCAGCGAGTGGTTTGAAGTCAGGATGTCAGCATGGGTATGGTACGCAAACACTTTCTCTGCTATGCGGTGGGTATTGTGTTGGCGGTAGAGGAGGTTTCAGGTTGTCAAAAAAGCTGAGACACATCCTTGCTATCTTTGTTTTTTAATAATCGGCACCAGCTCTCCACTTATTTCCCTTAACCACTTGCAGTCTACGCTGCCTTAGATTGAGTAGATTTAATTTTCTCGCAACACTGTAACCTTGGGCAGGTTAGCCAATAAGGTGTTACGGGTATTTGGAGAAACATAGTGACAATTAGTTTTAGTGCATTGTAACCAGTGTTGTCAGTAACGCGTTACAAAGTAACGCGTTACTGACGTCGGAGCACTTTTTTCAGTAACGAGTAATCTAACGCGTTGCTATTTCAAATCCAGTAATCAGATTAAAGTTACTTTTCAAAATCACTTTGCGTTACTACCTTCTTTTGTTATTTAATTGTATTTCCTCCACGCGT
>CAEFZX010013129.1:0-17517 GCA_903066825.1 Alfaro cultratus | reverse complement strand
TCTATTCTATGCGCCTTATAATGCGGTGCGCCTTATATATGAAAAAAGTTTTAAAATAGGCCATTTATTGAAGGTGCGCCTTATAATCTGGTGCGCCTTATAGTGCGGAAAATACGGTAAGTAACCTTTCAGAAAAATTTAGGAGTTTAAGTGAATAATTCCTTAATATTGATGAAAAATTACTAGTTTCACTGGTAAGTTATTTCAATTACATGATATTTTTCCCAGGTTTATGTGTAAATGTTAATATTAAGGAATTATATTAACATTTCCACATATTAGGGGAGTTTTTGCCTAAAACAAATTCTTATATCTTGCTGAAACGTTACTTTTGTTAGTTTTGTCTTATTTTCAAGTGTGCTAAAATATTTCCATTAAACTAGACCAAAAAGATTTTGTGTTTTTGCAGTGTTTCTCACTAGTTACAGTATTTTATTGTGGTATCTGTTTGTCTTTTTATTTCCAAATGGGCTTTTAAAGGTGAATCATGTACCAACAGCTGTGCAGGAGCTGCATTACCTCGTTTCCCCTCTAATGACTGTAAACTGAGAGCAGTCGGCTGATTTAGATGAAGATGCACTGATCTTTTCTGTCATTTTGTTCTTTACAGCCATTTTTGGTCTATAAACGCCTCCATTAGATTCACCTATTTTTAGTTTATTAACAGCAATTAGACACAGTTTATGAAGGTTTTGATGCTTAACTTGGGGGAAATTCTTGTAATTTGTGCTGTATAATTAGATTTTGTGTTTTATGTTGGTTAAAAAAGCACAATCATGAACTCAGAAGTTTTGTTTTTGCTCTGATAAAAGTTGATGTTTACCCGGGTGGTTGACTCTTTCTGAATCTGTATCAGATTCCTGCAGCTACTTCATCCTGGATATTTTGGTAAAATGTTGCCATATTTTTTAGTTTTTTGTTTAAATGTTCAATAATCTTCATTTTGTTGTCCTGACTGTTCGATCAAATTCGCTTCATCACCTCACCTTGTTCAGCCATAAACGTTTTTTTCTGCGAAATGGGAACGCTCCGTATGGAACGCTCTGTCTGTTGCATCTTTTATATTTTTGTATTTTGCACTGATGATGGGAAAATTAAAAATAAACTGTACAAATAAAACAGTTTTTTAAACTTGAAAGTCTTATTTTCATTTTAAATTCAGCATGTTGTGTAATTTTGTTTGTTTTTGATGGACAGTGTTTCCAGCTGGATGGTTTCCAGTACTCAGCCGCTGGTTTAATTTATTCTTTTAGCAAGTTGCTTTTATTTAATGTTTTATAAAATCTCCAACACGGCTAATGATGGGACCTCCACCGTGTTTTATTTACACCTTGAGACTTTGAACCAAAAAAATCATATTTAAATTATCCATGTGGGACATTTTTCTGCAGTATTTGGATTCAATTAAATAAAAATATTTCCTTATTATTGTAACTTATTTTATTGTGATTCTAGTTTTTGATTCTTTATATTTCATAAATACAGTATGAAATGTGTAGCAAAAATCTGTAACACTATAATAATCTCATCCAGTTAATAGAAAATCAGTTTGAATGATAAAATATTTACCAATCCATTGAGCAATCTATCACCTGTACATCTTTCTGTATTAATATTATTTTTTATTTACACTTTAATACAGGAAGATACACATTTTTTTAATCTGGTATTCTGTTGTGCTTCTGAATAAAAAAAAAAGATTTAAGAGACGCATTGTCCAATATTTAGACTATCTTTTAAAAATCATTTTGGGGCAATCTTGGATGGTAAGTTAAAGGGACTTGGAGGAAAGCAGTTCTTCCATCTAAGTGCATTATTTCTGTAATGAAACATGGTGGTGGCAGCAGCATGCTGTGGGACTGTTTCTTCAGCAGAGATAATTGATAGGGAAGATAGAAACGTGGGGGGGAAGAACATGTTGGATCCTGAAAAAGACCTGAAGGTTCGCCTTCCATCAGGTGTCAAAATGGCCTAGTCAAAGTCCTGATGTAATTGGGATTAAGACTGTCTGACTAGATTGAGTAAACTGGAGGTATTTTCCAAAAACGAATGAGTAAAAAATCAGAGATTAAATTCAGAAAATATGATTTGGGGGTTTAATGTGACAAATTTTACAAGTTTAAAGGATTATTAATCCTTGTTTTCCTGGATTTATTTATCCAAACTGTGCATTTATATTGTGTTTTTGGGTGCTTACACTGCAAAAACACAAAATCTTACAAAGTATTTTTGGTTTAGTTTCTAGTGCAAATTTCTTAATACACTTAATATTAAGAACTTTTCAACAAGATACAGGAGTTTGTTTTACATCCATAATTCCTTGATATTGATGATAAAGTTCTAGTTCCATTTATAATCTGCCACTGGAACTAGATGTGTTTCTTATGTAAGTTAAAATATCTTATTCCATTGGTAGATTATTTAAGATTTAGGAAAAATGTAACTTTTGAAAAGTTACTTGTAAGTTAGTTTTGTCTTATTTCAGCTGCACTGAGATAATTGCAATAGAAACAAAACCAAATATCCTTAAGTTTTGTTTTTGCAGTGTGTGATAACAGATGCTCCTGCACTGCAAAAACACAAACTCTTCCTGGCATTTCTGTCTAGTTTTTAGTGCAAACATCTTAGTGCACTTGAAATAAGACAAAACTAACTTACAAGTAACTTTTTTAAAAGATGTTTAAAAAGCTTGTTTTATGTCAATTCCTTTATATTGATTTTCAGATTTCTTTCACCTATCAGACATTTTTTCCTTGTTATAAGTGAAATAATTTACCAGTGCAACTTGTACTTTTAAAAAAAATCAATATTAGGGAATTATTGACTTAAAAGAAGCTCCTACAAGACATTTTATTTTAAATGCACCACAAAACTGTGGTAGGACTTTGTGTTTTTGCAGTGCAGGGTCACCTGGATTACAGGAGTTAAACTAGAGATTAAAAAGCATCTGATCAGTTTATCTCATGACTTTCTCTGTGCTGTTTGGATCCTGCGGTTTCAGAACGGTGCTATCTCTCTGCCTCTGTGTGCGTCTGGCCATCCGTTCAGGCTGCAGACACACAGGGAGGGACTTCTCAGGAAACAGAAACTTTGAGTGACGGATCTGGTTTCCCAGCCCCCACACCTCCGCCCCCCTCCATCACCTCTCTCTGTGCGTCTTCTAGCTCTGACACGACAACAACGCTTCCCCGGCCGCTGCAAGCTTCAACCCTATGGGGGGACGATGGGGCTGAGGACGCTGCTTCTCCTGTTCCTACACCTGGGTAAACTCACCTGCCTTCACTTCAAAACATCTCTGAACCTCTGTTGGACTTACTCGTTAAATTAATTCTGATTTGTTGATGTTCTTTAGCGTCTCTTATATAAATAATGTACTTTTTACTACTCTGTGCTTTTTAAAGTAAATAAATTACTCCTGTAAGAGCAAAAAAGCTATATAAGTACTGAGTAACTGGTGATGTAATCAGATTTAGAAAATTATCATTTATTAGCAAATTATAATATTTTAAGGAGCAAACTGAAAAAAATCATGTAAAATGCAATGCAAAGTAACAAGTTCAGGAAAATACACTTCCAATAATACTTATACTAATGCTACAGAATATTAGGGGAGTTTTATGGCAGATTACAGGTAGTTAAAAAACACATTTTGTCCAAAACTAATTTCTTTATTGTCTGAAAAGTTGCTAAATATAGTATTACATACCAGTACTTCCAGTAATAATGCATAGGGTGTTTATGGTGCATTCACTTGATCTTCAAATGGAAAGATGGGCTCTGCACACAAATACAGAAAAAAACCTAAAAACAAAGTTTGCAACAGCAATTAGTCTCACTGCAACATAAACATACACAGCAGAGTGGCAAAGAGATTTACTTTTAAGAGTATTTTTATTACGCTGTACTTTAAGTAACTTTATTATGAAGTATTTCTGCTCTTGAGTAAAATTTCTGGATTTTCTACCCACTGAATAAAAAATAAACATGTTTTAACCAAAGATTCACCAGACAAAGAAACACACCTGCTGTTTTTGTTGAAGGTTTATCAGTTTTATTGCTGAAAAAACTCATTTGGAAACATTTTCTTTTGCCTTTTTGTTATTTATATGAATTATTTTCACTTTCATTCATAAAATTCTCCAAATTTGCACGGAACTTTACATTTTGGTCCATCTGATTATGTATTTTTAGATGTTAAATGATTGATTTTTTTCTACCAAATATTTTTTCACTCTTGAGTAACTTTTTGGGTGGCTACTCTACTTTTACTTGAGCAAAAATATGTTGAAGTAGTTCTACTTTTACTTTTACTACAGTTTTTGGCTACTCTACCACCTCTGCTTATTGTTTTTTACCCAGAAGAAAATCTGCAGTTTTGTTTTTGCATGTTTTTTAAATGTTTCTCTGCATGTTTCTGCAGCAGTCTGCATTTCCCTCCCAGCGCCGGCCAACGTTTCCATCACCTCCTACAACATGGAGCACATCCTGAGATTCTGGCCAGACCCGCGGACCCCCCCGGACTCCCGCTTCACGGTCCAGATCCACAGCAGCAGGTACCGCCCACGAACAAATTCACTGACCTTCTTCAGAAATACAACACAAAGTGTCTCATTCTAATCGTTAAAAGTAGGTTTAACGCCTAATTGGTGGATGTGTGAAGGTATGACCATATTTGGAGTTTAACCTTTCCTCCTTTGTTGTTGTTGCACCAACAGTTGCCAGGTAAAATAACCAGAGAAGGTTAATTCCTGAGCGAATTTTCTGTTTCTTTTGGTTGAATTTCCAACATTTCGAGTATTTCTGTGTAGTTTGTACCTCAAATATATTTTTAGTTCAATTGAAATAAAGCAAAACTAACTTACAAGTAACTTTTTAGCAAGTTACATGAGTTTGTTTTAAGTCAATAATTGCTTAATATTGATTAAAAAGTGCTAGTTATGAGTAACAAAATCTGCCAGTGGAGCAAAATATTATAACTTCTATTATGGGAAAAATGTCTAGTTCCTCTGGAAGATTATTTCACTTATAACCAGTATCTTTTAAAATCAATATTATGGATTTAATAACTTAAAACAAGCTTCCAATTCTTGTTGAAAAGTTACCTGTAAGTTAGTTTGGTTTCATTTAAAGTACACTAAAGTATTTGCACAAGAAACTAGACCAAAATACTTTTGTTCACTGGATTCAGATACGTCATGAAGAACTTTTGTGACGTTTTTTTCACCACAAATTACAAAAGGAAGTGTAAATGTCAGTGTCGTTTTGCTGCTTCTTCCTGAAGAGTTTGAAAAAAAAAAAGTATGCTTTTACTGCTGATGATACCATTTTTATGAATTTACAAAGAATTAGTAAAGGAATTTTGTCGAAAAAGAGGGAAAACCCGGTGTTACTTCACAGCAGAAACTACATTCAGAGTTTGAAGGTGGACCTTAGCTCCTTAAATTAACATTTTGAAGGTCAGATCAGAGTCTCTTTAGCTGATTTTATCTCCTAGAGACATATAAAAATACCATTTTGCCACCAGAAGGTTCAATAATTACTTTAATGTGTTTGTTTGGGGTTTACATTTTCATGTTTTTATTTGGATGTCTGATAAAAAGAGTGATGCTGTGGGCTCTCCATTAAATGGATCCACAACTAGAAAGAATGTAATATACTTTATTGAGGAGGAGAAATTACATATTTGTTCACAAGATGTTCCAGTAAATTAGAATTAGTAAATACAATATAACCATAAGCAATATAAAATTTATATAAAAAACAATAAGTATTATATTGGAAGTCATTTAAATATGACCTAAATATAAAATAAATAATAATAAATTACATGGAAATATGTTAATCTATAAATGAGTCCAGGGATTGTGAAACACGTTGGCCTAATTATGTTTTCTGTTTATCTAAATTACTTACGAAATTGCATATTTTATATATATATTTGTCGCCTATAGAGGGCGCCATGTTGTCACCGGCGAAATGACTGGCCGTTAACTGTAACCAAAACCATTAGCAGCAGCTAAAGTAATTAGCTAGAGCCAGCGCGAAATCAAAACGAATTGAAAGATAACAAATAGATGTCTAAAATTAAAGTTTTATAGCAAACCAATCTAATATATCTGAGAAAATGTTTTTAATCCTGATGCCTACCGTAAACAGCTTGAATTTCCTTTCCGGTTAGCATTTAGCATTTTCAAACTAGCAGAAACACAAACATGGCCGACTTTCTGCTCTCCCTCCGTCTGGTCCTCCTCAACTTCCTTTCACATTTCTACATTTCCATCTATTTCAACTCGCTTCGGTTGAAATGAAATGAGCTGAACGGAGTAAAAATGACTTTTCATGCTGGGCGGAGCTAGCAGGTTAGCGCCTAGAACAGGATGGTTCTAAGGAGTTTCCATAGCAACCAGTCAATGAGCAGTTTAGTCTGGTTGTTATATTAATGATCAGATTCTTCTTTTAAATATTAATCTATCAGGAAGTTGGTGAATGTTTGCGCTGAGACTTTATATGAGTTATATATGAATGCTTTAGATGCCTCAGAGTTTGTCAGACAGATCGAGACTTGCCTGTTAGGTGTGATTCTTCCACACAAACCAGATTATATCATTCTGGATTTTTTTAAATAATTTCCTCTATGTTTGTTTCCCTAAAATGAAACCAGTAAGCAGTAAACAATCCTATAATGTTTTTGACTAGGTTTTACTGGTTCCTGCTGAGAAAATGAGGTGAAACAATCTTATGACATCAATTTTTAGGTCAAATAATGAGTTGGGAATTTTACCATTGTGGGAATATTAATGTAAAATATCCAAACAGGATAAAGAAGAGACACATCAGATCTTATTATCTGATTAATACTGTTCACTTTAAGGCATTTTCTAGAGGAAGAAATTGTTGTGATCTGTTGTTTTCCCAAAATTAAGCCTTTATTTTTATAAATCTTAGACATAGTAGGAATTTTTCACATAATTTCCAGTTTGTTTGTTTTTTTTTAAAGTCCTAAATTGGTGAAATTCTGCACATGAACAGTCAAAAGTAAGCATTACAAAGTGGGAATGATTTGTCTACACTGATTTTGAAGACTGAAATACTCAAACGTCTGAATGAAATGGTGCCAGAAGTGTGTATAACTGATGTTTCTTTTCCAGATTTTTTTTTCATTTGAAATAATTATAGAAATTAACCTTTACCTAAATTGAGACTGTGTTTTTTAGAAGCTGACACTGAAAACTACACATATAACCAGGTGTTATGTTTGAGGTTTATGAGCTTTTTCATGTTTGGTTTTCATTTCAACCAATCACCTTTCAGCAACATTTCAGATGGTTTCCTCACTTTCAGCCACCCAGTTTATCTAGATGGCAGTTTAATGAAAACAAATAATTTCAAGGAGATCTTGAATGTTTTCATCACAATCTGGCCCTATTTATACTAAATATAATGTTTAGAATAAGAAATGTTCTCCTAAATTTAGCTGAAGTCAAAATATTTTTACTCAAGTAGAAGTAAAAGTAAATTTTTGCCAAAAAGTTACTTGAGTTGATGTAATTGAGTACATGTAACTAGTTACTCCCCACTGCTGAGATTGACATGCAACTAAACATATGGTTTTGTGTCAGAATTTTTGTTTAATTTTTTGTCTAAATATTTTTGTACATTTGAAATACAACAAATCTGACTTAAAAGTAACTTTTCAGCAAGATATATGAGTTTGTTTTACGTAAATAATTTTTTATTATTGATGAAAAAGTACATGTTCCACTGGGAGTTTATTTAATTTATGCCGTTACCTAGCAACCCAGGCCAAGCCAGGCCGTTGCCTAGCAACCCAGTTTTAGTTTCACAGGCAGATTATTTCACTTACATGTAAAAAAAAAAAAAAAAGGTCTCATTATGGCTAAAATAATCTGCCAGTAGAACTCGTACTTTTTCATTATTATTAACATAAAACTTTGTCTTGCTGAAAAGCCACCTGTAAGTTAGTTTTGTCTTAATTCAAGTGTACAAAGATATTTACAATAAAAACTAGACAAAAAAAGACTTTAAGATTTTGTGATTTTGCAGGGAAGTGATCCAGAAAACAAATATGTCTCTTCCCAGAAAATAAAACTATCTGATGCAACAAGTAGCTAAAACACATTTTCCATTTGTTGTGGGATAATTCATACTCTGCTGCAGCTAATAAAACAATATGAAACAGTGAACATGGATGAGGTTTGTGGAAATGAGTGGAGACACTTTTTTGGTAAAAATAATTGGTAAAAGATCAAGAGGTTTTTAAACATCCGCACAAACATGAACATCCCTCATTGCTCTTTGATGTTTCCATTATTTATCCACAGAGCCGCTCTTAAGTTTCATTTCTGTTTCTTGGAGCTCCTCTGGCTGAGCGCTTTTCTTTCTGAGTGATTGTGAAAGTTTCATAAAAGCTGAGTTTCCTGCCTCAGCATCTAGGAAACATTAATATCTGTAGTGTGACACAGCAGCGCTCGCTCCGTTCTAACTGCCTGTCTGCTTTCTCTGTGTAGGAAGCAGCGATGGAAAACGGTGGCTGAGTGCGCCGAGCTGACGGCCGGACAGACGTGCAACCTAACCAGTAAACTAAAGGACACGTTTGGCTACTACACGGCCCGAGTCCAAGCCTTCAGGACCAACCAGAACTCCAGCTGGACCACATCGAATCTGTTCCACCCTCTGGCAGACAGTGAGAGAGCCGAACGTCATCATACAGACCTGACATGTTTCAACAAAACACGTGAATACAGAAAACATCTGATTTATTGTTAGGATCATTTGTTTACCAATCATTTCGTAACATGATGGTACGATTTATCTGTTTTCTCCAACATAAATGACCAGAAATTAATGCCTGATAGCAATTGCACACATTATATACTGCAAAAACACAAAATCTTAAGTAATTTGGTTTAGTTTCCAGTGCAAATATCTTATTGTAACCAAAATAAGACAAAGCTAACTCACAACTGACTTTTCAGCAAGATATACTAGCTTGTTTTAAGTCGCCAATTCTTGAATCTAAATGAAAAGTCCTACTTCCACTGGCAGATTAATTCACTTATAAAATGGGAAAAAAGTTTTTAAAAAGTTTTGAACCAAGCAAAGAGCCTTGTGGTTCCTCTGACTTAACCCTCTCAGGCTCAAATTAAGTTCTAGTTGCAGGAAAAATCTGATATTTGGAGAAAATGATCATATGGGGTAGTAATATACAATTCAGACTTTTTTCAAAATAGTCAAAAATGATCAAAACAATCATCAAGCAACAAGCAAATCTGCAACATCTGCCTGAAGAGGGTTAACCTTAACAACTTATTCTAACATTTGGTGATAAAAATCTGCCAGTAAACGATTTAATTGGCTCTAATTTGACAATGTCAGCAGTTACACTATTAGTATTTCTCACACTTAATACTTGAGCTTTTTATGAGTTTAAAACCTTAAAGCAGATTTATGTCTTCTTCTCCGCAGCCGTTCTGGGACCTCCTGAGTTTTCCGTGTCCGGCTGTGGGAACTGTTTGGTCCTGCAGGTCCGAGACGCCCCGGGGACTCTGCTCTATCACAGCGCGGAGCTGAAGAACCTGCAACAGGAAATGGAACTGAACGTGAGGAGAACCAGAGACGGCGCCGAGGTGAGAGTTCCTGACAAAAATCCAGTTTATTCTTTGTTTCACAACAGTTTCCCTTCTGTTTTCCTCACTTTGGATGTGAATTTTCTTCAGGCGTCCCTCATTTGTGTTTCATGATCTTTGCTTTGAAAACTAATTTTTCTGGACAATCAAGTTAGTGCGATAAGTGATAATATTGTTGTTTTGAGTTAAAAATTCAAGTAAGTTCACCCTCTCATAGATCAATAACTTTGATTTCTAATGAATATTTGACATTGAAACTGGACGACATTTTAAATGTCCAATATAAAGAAACCAAACAACAAATAAAATGTATACTGAAGTTTTTTTTTTTAAATAATTCAGTCTGAATCCACAGTTTTTGCCTTTTTTTACATTTTAATCTCTAAACTTAATTAAAAGGTTCAGCTAAAATGAAAAATGAACTGATCCAACATGACTTATTGCAGACATTGTAATCTGTCGTTATGGTCTGGAGGTACAGATTGGTGAATTTAACCGATGCTTTGGTGCATCTTTAGTTCTCTTCCTCTTTATTGTGATTGATGATTGATCAAGAATTGATCATTTTGTGAATTCAACCATTAATATTTTGTGTTTTTTATAATTTCACACCTTTTTCTTCACAGGACATTTTGTATTATCCAAATGTTAATTGGTATTTGCTTTGATTAGCAATAATTTAGATTCTCTCTAATTTATCTGTGGTAACAGTGACATAATGATAACCCACCATATTATAGTTATTTCTCTCCTGCCAGATTGAATTGTTTCAAGTTTCTTTTCTTTCTATGCATTCTGGTTTTGACTCTTAAGTTTTCCTCCTTGGTTTAGTTACTTTAGATTTGTGGTTCCTCTGTGTTTCGTATTCTCCTTCTCTTTGCTTTCTGCTTCCTCTGATTGGTCTCACTTGGTGTTGATGTTGCTCTCTTCTCCTCTTCAGTATTTCAGCTGCTTGGTTTATTGTTTCTTCCTGGTTTCTCCTGTTACACCATCTGAATTTGAACCACTTTTTCTGACAATGAGTGTTCTGGGCCGTGTCACTACCAGCTGAGTTTTTCTGCTTCTTTTTCTCCAGGATTGCCAAGAATGTAAATCTATCATGAATATAAATGCATGTGACTTTTTTCCTATTTTTTTCTTCCATTTAACAAATCCTGAAGGAAACCGAATGAAACCAGGTCGGGTCAAAATGGCAACACATAGTTACTTCATTTTGATCTGTCACATCTAATCCAGCTGAATATTTTATAATTTGGCATCAAAATGTGAAAAAATGAGAAAATACTCCAAAGGTAAGAATATTTTTCCAATGTAGGAGATGTGACTCCAATTATAATCTGTCATATTTCTTATCAACTGCCCCAAACAAAACCCAATCAGTGGAAACCAAGTGTAATGTAAAACCTTGAGAAATTTATGTAAAGTGGACGATATTTGAAATTCAGCATTTTTAAGCAATTTTCATAGAGAAATAAACTGGAAGCAATGATAGGAAACAGTTTGTTCATAGTTTCACAAGGAAAGCTGATGGGATCAAAATGGCAAAGCGTAGCTACTTCATGTAGCTATTGTGAAGTAAAAATTGTGTTATTATTTCTTTTCAATTTCATTCAATTCTTTTACTCATTTAACCACATTAGTATTGTTCAATCTGTTGGAGTATGTAGGCCAGAGAGTTTCTGCAGAACCAGTCAGAGGATTCCCTGCAGCAACTCCAGCAAGCTGATAGCGACTAACGCCTCACCATACATACCACAGCAAGGCGCCAGTATTTAACATATAAGAACAGATAGTTTAGATAATTATAGTGTGATGAAATAAGGCCTGAGGCTTAACAAGTTTCTCTATAGAATGTTACCAGCTCAGAGAGTTGAGAAATTGATGCACCTGCATATTGTGAGGGCTTGCAGCGCCAAGTCAGAACTCACTGCAGCGTGCTGTGATTCTCTGTCTGCAGACGAAATAAAGATTTTGCTCTTTGCCATTTGCCAGAGTCTCAGCCTGATCTGTTACCAAACAGATTTTTTGTCCACACTAACATCTAATCCAGTTGAATACTTTGTACGTTGGGGTTGTAATAATACAAAATGTGAAAATATTCAATTCGTGTGAATATTTTTTGTAATGTACTGGCTGCGACTACAATCAGGAGTCAGATCTTGTCATATTTCTTATAAACAAACCCCAACCAGTGGTGACCAGGTACAATGTAAAGCTAATATGTAGTTAAAACACACATAAAATTCAGCATTTTAAGCTATTTTAAAACAGGAATAAGTTGATCGCAATGGTTAAATTGGTAAAAAATAAAAAAAAGCTTTGTTTGTGGTTTCAGAGCAGGTTGGGATGAAATGGCAAAGTGTGGGTGTGAATACTTTAAAGGTTGAACTGACCCAGAACCATTAATTTCTGCATCTTTGTGGTTCTCCGGCCTGTTTGTGATGAGCTGAGTTTGGTTTTCGTCCTCTCAGGGTATTTTACAGCCTTCATGTCATCATTCTGATGTTTCCCCTGTGGTTGTTTTTTCTCTTTATCATGTGATGTTTTTCAACTCAGCTTAAAACCTGCTGATGATGTGTTGTTTTTTATTTAGCAGAGCTCAAAGTTTGATGATTTCACCAGCTAAACATTTTTAGCAATAATAATAATAATAATATAAAACAGGCATGTTGATGATTTTGTTTAAATATTTTTCAGCTGATCAAACTGTGCTCTCAAACCAAACTGCAGTTTCTTTACTGAATAAACTGAAGCTGAACTTCCAGTTTCAGTCGAACACCTCAGCGGTTGACTCCTGGTTATGCTTGACATTTCCTGTGCAGCAGGAAGTGATGCACTCCACCGTTTCACAGAAATCACAGGAAAAGAACAGGTTGTAAAAGACAATTAATTCATTAATTTTGGCAATATCACCATATTTGAGACTTGCTGTGTACGTTTGAAGACATCTTATAATTGTTTTAAGGAATATGCATAATACATTAATTGTTTTTTTACCAAAATATTTATGAAAATAATGTGACAAAATGTGATTTTAGAGAAAGGAGGAAGAGAATCGCTTGCAGAAAGTTGGATTTTACCAAACTGAATTGGCGTTTTTATACTTTTCTTTTTCTTTTTTTTTACGGTTTAAATTTTATGATTATTTTGCAACTTTACCGAAATCGTGTTCTGCTTAGAGTGAAGTATTCCTCCAATAGTGACGTTCGGTTGTTCATGTGATTGGTGTGATGAGAAAAAAGTTTCCATTACAATTTTGTGAAAGAAACCAATTTCAATACGGCCAAAAAACCTCGTCATCCCAGTTCCAAAACTTTTTATCAAAAAATGTGTTGTTTTTTTTTTTATTGGCACATTTTCCTTAAGCTAATTTATTTTTTAAATGTTAAATTGTTCAATTACATTGTTAATGGAAGCATGTTTAATATTCTGATAAGGTAAAAGAAACAATTATGCAATTGTGATGTATCCATTACATGAGAAACTCAATTAAAATCACACGTGAATAAGTTTGTTCATGCAATAAGTCGTTAAAATCATGCTGAACTACTTCCTGTTCTCATTTTCATTGTTTCTGCCAGTAGTAACATCCTGTTGTGGATCATGTGATGCAAAAAATGTGTTTCCACTGTATTTTTGTGAAATAAACCAATTTTGATAAACCCTCGTCTTACCGCCAAAACTTTTTATGGAAAAACAAGGTTGTTTTTTTTTTTCAAATCGTTGTTTCCATTAAGCTAATTTATTTTTGAAATGTCAAATTGCGCAATTATATGGTGAGTGGAAACCCATTTAATATTCACAATTTTGCAATTGTGATGTTTATGTTAAGTGATGAACCCAATTAAAATCACCCATAAATAAGTTTGTTCATGCGATAAATCATTAAAATCATGCTGTGTCATCATCTTCCAACGACTTCCTGTCGTCTTCCTCTTTGTAGTTTGCATTAGTGGCAACATCCGGTTGTTGGTCACATGATTTCTGTGATGCGAATAAATTGTTTCCATTTCATTATTACAAAATAAACCAGCAATTAAAGCATCAAAACCTCCTATTGAAAAATGAGTTTTTCTAAATTATTGTGTTTCCATTAAGCAAATTTATTTTCAAAATGTCAAGCTGTGCAACTAATGCAACTTTTGATCCTTTTTCACTCCTCCTTTATGGTTTTTATCACATTTTAATTTTCTTTTCCAACCAGCCTCCCACATGACCATCTTCATCTTCTCTTTGGTGACGTTTTGTCGTTTCCATTCTGTGTTTCAGTTCACACTGATGCAGTCCTACCAGAAGGAGACCGTGATCCAGTACCTGCAGCCAGGTGTGGAGTACTGCGTCTCCGTCTCCTTCAAGTCCCTCATAAACCGGAACAGCGTCCCCAGCGAACTCCGCTGCGCCTTCACCAGTCCTCCTTCACCCCAGCACACATGTACGGCTCTTCAAATGACGTCATTCCTGCATCTGAGTGTAAAACGTCTGATTAATTTGGCTGTTTTGATGTGAATATCTTGTCTCGTCCTGCCGTCCCTCAGTGTTCCTGGTCCTTGGCCTGTTGGGGGGGTTTACTCTTTTGGTGGTCATCGTTGTGGGCCGGTTCATCTTCAGCAGCAAGGTGAGCTTGGAATTACTGAGACGACACCTTAACAGGTCAGTTCACACAAAGAACACCCTGTTGGGAATCAAGATGGCAGCTTTGGTTACTTTAAAGTAAGAATAACTCAGGAGGAACTCAGAGGATCAGTCTCTAGTCGGCTGATTAAGATATGAGATTGTTTTATTTTTGTTTTAGTTCAGTAACTTAATGCTCAGAAATGCAGAACACAACATTTAGCATCTATTAGAAGTTGATGGAAATGTTTAAATTTCATTTAGTTTCTCTTGATTCAGTTTGTTGACTATCTTAAAGGTTGTAAATTTATGTTAATTTTACCTGACTAAATATAAAAAACAGATATAAAAAGTTGTTTTTGAATCATTATTCTATTTATTAAGAAAAAATAGTTTTCCAAGCCAACCAACTACTGACTGAATGTAATCAGATAACCTACAGTATATTTAATTGTATTTTATTTTGGAGAATTTAATTGGAAAGTGTTTTAATTTTACTGCTTTCTGCTGTAGTAAAATCCTGGGTCATTTTGATTTTTTTTAAGTTTAGCATTGATAGAGAAGTGCAGTTAAACATTAATTTAGCCTTTTTTGTGCACCAGTTGGTAAATATATGACTTTTAATCTGATCTTTTTGAGTTTAATGATGGATGTTGTGGTTAAACTTCATTAAGTCAGCAACACAAACATCCTTAATTTGTCCTGGTTTTCATTACAGAGCAATGAAAACCAGGACAAATTGCCTAAAAAACAGCTTTTACACGATGGCAATCATGGCACTAAATTCAAAGGCATAACAACTTCTGTTCTTGACATCACTTGTTAAANCCTCAACTCGGATTAAGCACAATCTCAATCTCGTTGTAATCTGTGGATGACAATGACAAATAAATCTTATCTTATCTTAAATGTGATATTTTTTTGTTTTTCTTGTTCTTTAGGTTAAAAATCAGCATCTGCCCTGCATGAAGTTCAGATCGCAGTCCTACACCTGCCTGAAGTCTTCCCTGACAGAGGAGGACGGCGTTACGACCTAAAGCATCCTGAGGAAACAGGAGTTCAGTTACTTTGAGTTCCTCTACTGGAGGGAACTTTTTCTTTTAAATATTTACTTTGATAAGCGAGTTGTACTCAGGACATCTAACCTCCTCACCTGCCAGAGGAGATTTTTATACAGTTACTGTAAAATAATCACTGTTAATCAGCACAGAGGGTTTAATTTATCTTTTGTCACTGAGGTTTATTTTAATTTTCTTTGGTTAAAATAAGTTTTTTTCCTTCTTCTTGAAGACATTTCTGCCTGAGTGATTTAACCCTTAAGTAACAGAATGTATGTTTAATGTGTAAAAATCTATATGTTATTATTTTGTTGGGAAAAAACTGAACGATTTATGGTTTTGCAAAAGATACCTGCACTTTTTTAAACCTGTGTTTTGGATTTCTGAGACAAATGACGTAAAAGAATCTGTACAGATACAAACTGCTTTTGGAGCTTATTGACAGGAAACGGCTGCTCAGGTAAGAAATCAATCATTTGGATCAATAATCCAATGATATTTAAACTCTGGGGAAAAATCTGAGCAGATTCTGATGAAACTGTGATTTGAGAAGATCCAAACTTGTTAATTCAGAAATATATTTTATTTGTTCTTTATGGCAATTCTTCTCGATGTCTGTGCAGGAACAAATTTCTGAGCCTTTCATTTGATTGTAAATGCAATAAAAATGTAATAAGTTGTGAATTTTCCTAGTCTTTGTATCATACATTTGTTTTTAGAATCATAATTTACTGGCAATAATTGGGGATACTTTATAATGTTGTAATAATGTACTAATTCATGTTACAGAACCCAAATGTTATTAGTAAGAACATATATATCTACTGAAGTAAGTTTACCTTATAGCTAAACATTTAGCTTCAGACTAAATATTTATCTTGTTAGCTAAATATTGAAGCTAAATATTTAGCTTGACAAGCAAATAAATATTGAGGTTCAAAATAAAGACTTAGCTTTGTAAAAATATATTTAATTCAAAGCTAAATATCTTTAGGTTAAATATTTAGTTTGAAAGTAAATATTCAGCATGCTACTTAATATTTAAATTGAAGCTAAATATTTAGCTACAAGCTAATTGTTTTAGCAAACTAAGTATTTAATTTAATAATAAATATTTAGCTTGATAACTAACTCATTTTTAAAACTGTCATTAATAAATAAATACTTTTATAAACAAATCCACTTTTTAATCTTTTTACAGGCTAAATAATCCAGATAATTCCTGTTAATTTTTGACTGTGTGACTTTATAGACATCTCTGTTTTCGACCTGAAATAAATTACTGTAACTTTTTGACGATATTCTACTTGGAAGCTTTTATTTCGAAAGGTTACCGTAAGGCTCCGTATAAGCGCGCAGCAGAAAGGAATCCGCGCTGCGAGCTGCCGTAACGTCGTGTTTCCCTGAAATGAAATGAAAAGTGACCCAGTTGACGTGAAACGTGACGTGTTCACGCTGAAATTATTATACATTTGTTTCCGCGTATTTCCCCCCGCCTGTTGTTGATGAATGCAAACAGGAACTGAATGAAACGGCGAGTTTTAAACGACCGACCCTGGGACGCTGCGCTGTCGGGACGGGACGGGGGCCGAACCGGGCCGAACCGAACCTTCGGGTCAACATGTCAGCCGCTGTTTGTGTTTTCATCCTGACACTTTCAACACTAAACGGAGGTAAAGTTCCGTTGTTTCTGTGGGTCAGTGAACGTATTACCGTAACTGTAGAGGAACAATCGGATAATGGAGGAGTTCTGTTCTTCTGATTATCTGTTATTTTAGGGTTTTAATCGGTTTATTCGTGATAGTTTTCAGGGTGGACTGAGATATTGTAGTTTAATTCAGGGTTTTGTCCAAATGGACTTAACGCGTTTGGCCCGGACGGCCAGAAAAGTTCTTTATACGTTTTTCTATTTTAGTCTCTTCTGGCTGATAAGTCAACAGATTTGTTTATTTGTCAAATAAACTATGAAAAGTTACATCTATGTCACAAAAATTACATTAAAACCATGTATGAATGTCCAAAGTGTGGCCCCCGGGCCACACTTTGGATGGACTTGATTTTTTGGATGGACTGATTTTTTTGTGGCCACTAACTCCAGTTCAAGAATAATGTAAATTCAGCTTAACTCAGCTTAAAACCTGCTGATGATGTGTTGTTTTTTATTTAGCAGAGCTCAAAGTTTGATGATTTCACCAGCTAAA
>CAEFZX010013126.1:0-34016 GCA_903066825.1 Alfaro cultratus | reverse complement strand
TCATCTGCATAGTTATGGTAGCTAATATTATTTCCTGTTATAACCTGAGCTAGTGGGAGCATATAAATATTGAATAAGAGGGGTCCTAGGGGTCGTGCTGTGGTGGAGCAGGGGTTTAGCACGCCCCACGCCTGGAGGCCCTAGTCCCTGACGCGGACGTCGCGGGTTCGACTCCCGGTCCCAGCGACCCCTGCTGCATGTCCTCCCCCTCTCCCTCCCCCCCCCGCCAGCCCACCATAACAAAAAATACGAGCCACTAGCGCCGCAAAAACTCTTCGGAGAAAAAAAAAAGATAAAAAAAAAAAAAAGAGGGGCCCTAGGATTGAACCTTGGGGTACCTCACATGTGACCTTTGACCTCTTTGATGAGAAGTTCCAATTGAAACAAAGAAATCCCTGTTCTTTATGTAAGATTCAAACCAGTTGAGCACTGGACCGGAGAGTCTGACCCAACTCTCCAGTCGATTCAGTAATATGTCATGGTCGACGGTGTCAAAAGCTGCACTGAGGTCCAACAGAACCAGCGCTGTGGTTCTACCACAGTCTGTATTTATGTGGATATCATTGAACACTTTTACGAGGGCAGTCTCCGTGTTGTGGTGAGCACGAAAACCAGACTGGAAAGAGTCAAAGCGGTTGGTTATTGTTAGGAAGCTATTTAACTGTTTACACACAGTTTTTTCAATGACTTTGCTGATGAATGGGAGGTCAAAGGTCGGCCTGTAATTCTGCAGTAGTAATTTGTTCAGTTTGATAACTGCTGTTTTCAAAGCAGTTATTATGTTCAGTGTTAAAATTTCCCATGTGATGTTTAATTACAATTCCAAATGAGTTAAGTAAGCCAGAGTACTTGAGCATATCAATTATCGTTTGCTTGTCTCGGCTTGTTTTAATTTCTACAGTTTACTGAAGGGCAATTTTGTTCTAGAGTAAACCTGCTGCCATGGAAAGGCGTTGTACCGAAGATGAACCTGAACAAACCCAAGTCCAAGGTGCCTGATCTCAGTATAAAAGATTTTCTCGCAGATCTAAGAACATAGTCCAATCTTGATCATACAAGTACTCTAAACAAATGTAACAGGAGAGTACATGCCACTCCATATTTTGTTTTTGACAATACATATATAATAAAATTATGAAACATATCTTATTAAATTTGTGCCAAGAGAAGTAAAACACAATTCAGTGCCAACTGCGACATGTGTATTGATCTGTAAAGGTGTGGGGATTAACAAAATGTTAAATATTCTAATTATTGTTTGTAAACTGCAGAAATACATATAAAGAGATAATGTTTGCTGCTGAAACGATCGGCAATACTGAAAACATGCTTAACTTCAAAACATAAACTCAGTAGCTACAGTCACTAATATAAAAAACTTTTACTTAAATTAGTGAGCAGGTAAAAATTACAGTTACATAACAATCATAGGCACATGAACAGTCCCAGAAATCTGAGAAATAAGTCACTTGAGTTGGTGGTTCAGAACAGTCACTTTAACTAAGCTAATAGAATATCAGCATATGTAAGTGGACTCGCATCTATATTTAGAGCTACTGGATCACACAGAGCCGATTAAAAAGCAGGCACATCTGTGGGCAGCACTGTGTTGTTACACTTGACCTTGTGCCCCTTTTTTCTAATGTTCTTCCATAATTAGAGTGTTTTAACTGCAGAGGAGCTTTATTTCAGTTTACTTGCTGGCCCCTAAGAGACTGGCAGAATATTATGGAGTATTTTGTAACCAAACAATGTCATTTTTAGCAGGGGAAATGGCAAGCCCCATTTCTCCTTTTACAAAATCTATTAATTTTATAGATTTTGTACACAATATCTCTTTTAAAAGAGAAAACATTTATATATCTTTATCCTTGGAACTGCTCTCATGCTGAGCCTTGAACAAACACACAAAGAAATATGAATAATATTACACACCGGGCCCCTGGGCCACATCACCGACTGACAGGCAGTCATTGTATGATTTATTTCCCCAATCTACCATGGTCAAAAACATATGAATATTAAACTGTTATGGGACAAAAGGAACAAATAAATCTTGTTCTCAGATTCAGCTAAGGTTTTGTTTTCACCATCAGGCCTGATGCGATTGAGAAAGTGAAGACAAACCAACATTTTCCAAAAACATTTTCCAAATTTGAAAAAGATCAAGCAGGCCATTTTTTGGGGTAGCGATCATAATTTGCATTTAAAAACGTCCTCTCATTGAATGCCTTTTAATGCCACCATACTGGCTATGCTGGGCTAATAACAGGCTAATTGCAAGCTTAACTGTTGCTAACAGCAGGCTATTCACTGGCTATCTAACTATCCTGTAATTATGCAAACCAGTGAATAGGGCAAGACTAAAGCATAAAGTAATTGTATTACACTGTATTTTTCAGGCTGTGTTGGATCACTGCAAGCAGACTATTCTGAGCTAATTAAGCTAGCTAGTTGGAGGTCTATTGTAGGCTAGTTTTGAACTATAGTGTCATGGTTTTCAAATTGGCACTAAATCAAACTTTGATCTATGAACATTAATCGCAACTTTTCCAGGTCCTAGTTACAATTAAGAAAACTAAAAGGTCTATCAATTGTAGCACTCAACAACCAGGTTATCTAATATTAGCATCATTAGCTAATACAAATATTTGTTTCTTCATTATGCATTGAAATACTAAAGGAACATCCATCCATACCTAGGGTCATATCTCCAGCGGTCATTGGGAAAGAGGTGGGTACAACTGGACACGTCCGTAACCGGGCAACACCGAGACACAGAATGGAGAGTCATGTACACACACATAATTAAGAATAATTTAGGTACAATTTAAACTAACAGTCATGTTCTTTTTTAACTGTGGGAGGAAGTCAGAGTACACAGAGAGAACCCACACATACATAAGGAGAACATCCAATCTCCATGCATAAAGACCCCAAGCTGGGATTTGAGCCCAGACCATTTTGCTGCAAGGTAACAATGCTACCGCCTGTAGTCCCAGGCAGCCCAACTAAAGAAATGGGTTCTCAAAGAAAGGTTGTACATGTATTACCGTACTTTCTGGACTATGTGTCACTTTGGAGTATGAGGCGCATTTCAGTCATAAAAAAAAAAAGCATTACGAAGAGAAAAAAGGGAAAACAAAACAAAACATACAAGTCGCACTGGAGTATAAGTTGCATTTATTTAGAAATTGTCAATCTTGAGGGGGCTTTGGCTTGGAAGTTATCTGGCAGTTTCTGATGCACCGAATCCTGCTCTAAATCAAGAATGGCTCCACTCTGCCAGTGAAGTGCGCAGCGGGACGGAGACGCATGTGGTGTAAATCTAGAGTGACAGACGATTGTGCAACATAAAGCAGTAACACCAAGAAGATCTGCATGCAAAGTCATTTATATTATTCTCCTGAATGGTGCACTTGCATCTCTACGCAAGTGCACCATGTCCGTATAAATTAATATTTAACGCATCAGTCAAAAACATGTCATGAAGAGGAAAAGAAGATAAACAAGTCACAACTGACAAAGTCAAAGGAACAGCCAATTAGTGAAAAAAAAATGCAGCTTATAGTTTGTAAAATATTGTATACTTGTGTTTAAGTGTGTCGTCCAGATAAATTGCTGTCACCATGTTTTACCCACGTAGCAGCCTTGTTGGACATTGCGCTTAGGGTTGTTTATCTTAGCCTCTTGAAATTCACAATTCAACAGGCTTCTTGTTAACTTTCTCAACTTGGAATTAGATTTTTTTCCCCCCCCTCACTTCATGCCCTCCAAATAGATAAAAACACAATGAAAGGAAAAAGTCAAACTCCTGTTGTGTCATTTAAAATGTCTCAACAGAATAGTGGTACTCAAAGAAAAACATTTAATCAGGTGGCATTCGTAATGAAAAGCCTGGCAATTACTGCTACACTTGAACAGCAACAACCACATCTTTACCAAAAAGCATACTGTTTTCCACTCACGCTGTCATTTTCAATTTCAAATAACCCCATTGAATACTGATGCAATTAAACTCTTAGAACACATACATTAGTGTTTTGACCCCTCTAAAAGGACTTCTGACAAAGGGAAGGAAACCTGCTGCTATAATGCTCATTGCGCTTTTAAACACTATATGCATTACCACATGCTGGTGTCTGTAGAGCTTATTCTGAAGAGTGCCAATTACTTTCTCCAAACAATCTATTCATGCAATGAGCAAGGTTTATTCCTGCTGCATTTGCATGTCCCGTACCTGCATAATGTTTGTTGTACATCCTTCAATGTAGTACTTGCGGTTATGGTCAGAAACATTCATCCCTTTTACCAAAGAAATAGGGATTTAGATGTCAGATTTCAACATTTACTAAAAAATATTCAGTATCAAGTCAACTTCTGCTGAAAAAATAACTAAGTCAAAATTAAAAACTTAATTCTGCAGCAGGATTTGCTTTACTTCTGAATCGGGTAAGTAAGAAATGCTAACTTGGAGCGCATCTGTAACCGGACAGTGAAGCAGTGGAGTAATGAACAACACTTCTCTGTCAACAACGCAAAAATCTAAAAAATTTAAAGACAAATGAAGTAGCGTCAGATTTGAGCGGTTGTAAGATTTCTCTTTTGTCTTGGCAAAACACCACAAGCCACTTGTTCTGCTACTGCTAGACTCATGTTTGTTTAGGCTGCATATTCCCAGAATGCCCTGTGTCATATTCCGCTTCCTGCTTTCGGAGAGGTCTCCGCTCAACTTACAATTCACATATCCAGTTGAACCGAGCCAGAGTTCACTTCAACCGAAATGAAACCCAGGTTTTAGGACGGAAAAGAGTTTGCTTTTGAGATGTAATGAAATAATCTACACTCAGCTTTGAAAGAGCTATTTTTTCCCATCATTACAACTCACCTTGAATATCTTCATGGTTGAGGTAGATATACATGCTTCACACAGCTGAAGCTACAATCATTACAGAACTCCTAAAAGCTTTATTATGCTTCAACTCCAAGCTTCACCTTAATGTGATTTTGGGATTAAATCACTGGCATGTGGCTGTCTTAAAGTAGGCATCATGCATTGCCTGTGTTGATTTTATGATTTAATTGGCTGTTTAATTTATTTAACATCCAATTAAAGTGGAATCTTTAATCACTAAATCCTCAAAGCCTTAGGAGGGATGAACAGCTTTTTATTGCAGCCGTGGATGCACAGTCGTTTCTCTATCGCAGTTTTTTATGTTGTTAGGCTAACAGCTTTATGTCTGTTCAACACTTTGCTTTATTCAGAGACACAATTAGATAAATGTTTTTATTTAACTCAAAGGAGCTAATGTGGTAGTATGCATATTATCTGTGTCTATGATCATTCTTATTCGGTTTCAAGTGCTGACCTTCTCCTTCGGTTCAACGCTTAGCATAAGCTCATTTGAATTTGAAAGAGGGTTCTCTGTTTTCCCGTAGCTGCAAAGAACTCGTCCAAGTTGTGTCTGCAACTCCCGAGTAAAAAAAGGTTGCGTTTTACTCAAAGGCAACCGCTAAGTAAAAAGCGATTTTTCTGTCTAAATAAAGAAAAATGTTAAGTGTCTTTTCCTCTATCTAATGGAAAATTGATGCTCATTTAAATGGCTTTGTGATGTACTGCTGCTTAAGCGAAAGCAGCAGTCAACCCTTGTGACTCCAAAAGAGAACTATGTGGAATCTGCTAAATTGAATAAAATAACTATGCATACTTGGATGAATAAACAAATAATTTAAAAGAAAAACATTGGGTTGAGGAGCCAGACAGAGATAAACTAACCGGACCTCTGTGGACCCCATGACCTCTGATCCTTTGACTTACCGTGTTTTTTTTATTGTAATTTCACTCAAGACGTTAACAGTATGACACTGCTTTTTTGTTGTAATATAAAATGAGGTGCGTGCTTAAAGGTAAATACACCACTCATACAGCTTATGTAGAGTCTGTGAGCTGATATCGGTTCAACTGCATCTGAGGTCAGGACTCAAAATATAACAAACTGAATAACTAAGAGCCAAGTTCACTACTAATGCCTTAAGATATTTTCTAATCAATTATCACTGCACAGCATAAGATGAAACAAGCTGATTAAAAGAACATGAGAACATTTATAATGCTGTCATGAAGACAGGTTGATTGACATGTGGCTTGGAAGATTAATAACCGCGAGGGTGAGAGCTGCAGAATCTGATTAGCAATAACTGTTGCCATGGAAATTGGGAGACAGACATGCAGCTCTGGAGAGAAAAACTCAGCTGGTGTAATTAAAGGATAGAAAGTAAACTTGAAGCCAATCAGATTCCAATGGGTTCGTCTCAGTTAAATGCCAACAGTTTAAATGAGTTATGGAGGATGCTCGGATGAAAAGCAAGAGTATCTCCTTTATTACAATTTGCCACCACAACACACTTTGAAAAGGTTTTCGATTCGCGGGTTTGACGAGCTCCTCGGTGCTGAATGAGCGCAATCAGGAGCTGTGATGAAGCGAGCAGAGGAATTTTGACAACAGAAAAGGTTGTGTCACAAAGTGTTGATGACTCTTCAGAAGAAAAGAAAAAAGACATTTTTTGGACTTTCTACAAGCTGCATGTCATGTTTTGTTCTCTTCAGAAAAATGACTGGACTATGTTTTTGCTTTTCTCCTGGCTGAATCAAACATTTCTAATCACATTTATGTTGTTTAGATTTTGTAAAGGAAAGAAACAATTCACTGCCTTTGGGTACTTCCATCCATGCATTGTTTCCCCTATTAAAAGACCTTATACTATCAGCAGCCAAGATATTTAATTATGGGATAGTGGAATTATGATGATAAAATTATATTTATCATATTTTCTAGAGTAAAAGTTGCACTATTTTTCATAGTTTTGTTAGTCCTGTAAGTATAGTGAGATGCAACTTATGTGTTTTTTTTTACCTCTTGATGACGCATTTATTGACTGTTGCATTAAAGCTCCAGTATGCGCATTTTATGAAAATGTTTCTTACATATTACAAAACATAACTATTTTCAGAACATTTTAAAAAATTTTATAAAATAAAAAAAATCGAGGTCACAGTGGTACTATTGCAATCAAAAGAAATGCACCACTCCTGATCAAAAATAACCCATCAGAGCCAGGAGGAGGGCTTTGTGTGGTCAATCATGCTCGTGTACACTCTGCTCAATGTGCTATTGCTGGAGAAACAGCTTATTGTTAAAGAAAAACTGTTTATCTGCTGTCATCGGTGGCTATGCTAGCCAGCCTCAGCATTGACTCTACTATCAGAAAGAAGCTGTAGTAGCAGAGAGCAAGCGTGAACAACATGTACTCAAGCATGATTGACAGCGCTAAAACCCTCCTCCTGTCTCTGATTACTTGTTTCTGACCAGGCTGTGGATTCTTCCATGGGTACTCAGCAATGGGAGGAAAACAGCAGAGCTCAATTTTTCATAAATATTTTGTCTTATATTACACTGTCATGACATGGTGACGGTTTGACAAAATATGTAGAAAGCACATTTTTTAAAACAGTTATTCAAACTGCAGCTTTGAATGTAAATTCATACTGACAAGTATGAGCCAAGGAGTCAACATTAAGCCTGGAACGTCAAAGAAAGCTAAATGCAAGCTGACCAAAGCTTGATGAAGGAGTCTATAACTCATGTACAGACCCATGAATTTGTTGAAAATCAGGAAACGTGTCACCTGATCATGTCATTAACATGGACAAGGCCCATGTTAATGATACTTTAGTAACATTGAAATAATTCTATTATTTAACACCCTCCAGAGCTCCTTTTTCAGGTACATTTTTTATGTAACAGCCTTCATTGGAACAGCTGTTTTCCAATGCGCCTGATTCATCACTCCTGCTGTCGCAGCTTAAACTGATTAAGCAGTCTTCAGTTGTACGAATGAATGTGTGTCTCTGATTATGTGAGCACTCGTGAGTGCGTGTGAGCTCACACCCAGCACCACAACATGTCCAGTCTTTAAAGTGGAAGGAGCAAAGGGACTCTGAGGCCTTTTGCTTGTCAGATTTGATAAAGATACCCCAACCTCTCCTTGTTTTAAGGGCTATAAGCCTCTTTCAAGACAACATGATCTGGACCTCAGTACTGAGTTCACTGAGGAAAGTTATTCTTATTCTTACTCAGTTTCTTCACCTCTTACTGTGGTCATAGTGCTGCTGGAGCTCTAAGCAATGGTCCCCAATCATCCCCATATTATTATTCTATGCAACTTGGCCTCTCTAAGTGCCCTCTATATGAATATTAGAAAAAAAGATGAAGAGGCTCACTGTGGATATGTACAAGCAGAGCAGGGTGGTGCATGCCCCCTCCAGTAGAGTCAGACTCTATAGGAGGTAGATCCAACCTTCTGAGAGAAAGTTTTTGACAGTTTTTCAGAGTTTTGTATTCTTTGTGAACAAATCTTTTAGATTTTATGGCATCAAATCCTACTGTTTTGCAAAGATGCATTGACACAGGCTTTGGTAATGTTGGGCTGACACATTTACTTCTAAACCAAAATTGACTTTATAATGTAGCTTTTCTTTTCAGGGTGCTTTTGTAGTTCAACACTAGAGGCAAGAAGAGTTTACTGGTATGAAAGTATAATTAAATTGTTAAGGTTTTGTGTGACATGGGACCCAAACTCAGACTGGAAGCAGATTTACAAATCAGGCTGAACAAACAAACTTGGAGGACCAGAATAAGCAACTGGAGTCTGACAATGACTAACAAAAATACAATATGTATATGAGCCTTTGGAGAACATGGATTGAAGAACTGAGGTAAAATGTAACAAGCCCTGATAAAACCTGGAAGAAGCAGAAACAAAGAAATATAAAAACCATATGAGAAATGCTAACTATCAGAGCAGATAACCTGACCGATCAGCTAATATCAGCAGATTGAACTTGTGTTAAGCAACTAAGTGAAGTATTTCACCCATTAAACACTTTGAAATTATCACTAAAGTTCTAAAAAAGCATTATTAAAGGTGCAATAATCAATATTGTTAGCAATAATTAGCAATAGTTTCAAATAAAAATTATCGTTTTACGTTCTGTTCTTTTTTTTGTCATATTCCATTATCTATACATAAAATTGCACTGTAAAAATGTGTTTTTACTCCAGGTTAGCATGTTGTCAGACTCTCATACAAGCATAAGCTGTAACCTGACCACCAACCAGGACAAAATCCAAGATTACTACAATGTTTAACTTCCACAGCCTGAAATAACCAAACTGGTTTCACACCATGTAAGAGTAAAATATCCCAAAACACCTTAAGTTGTTGGCTTAAGCTGACTAAAGCTTTAAAGCAGCTTTTATCATTTAACACATCCGGTACCAAGATCTCTTCAGCAGGAAAGTGAAGTTATCAGATAAAATTCAAAATAAGTGCATTTTGATGACTGACAGCAAACAGAGTTGAAGGTTTTGGGTTTCTGTGCAAACTTCCATCACAATGAAGAGACACCGAAGACGTCAAAAAAGCCCTCAAAGGGCTAAACAATTCTGTTCCGCATTAGCGGATAACGCATCGGTGGCTGCAATCTTCTCAAAGGCTTCCAAGCCTGCTGGATTATTATACCTGGTTAGTTGGGGGGAAAAACCCACACAGGAATCTTTGTGAGAGTGACTGACCACCCAGGAGAAAAGCATTAAGAGAAGCTTGTGTCTGAGCACTTCAGATTCTCCTAAAAGCATCAGCCGATTCACTCTGTGATTCGAGTTCAGTCGAGGTTAAAGCTCTCCAACCGCGAGCGCATTATCCGTTATCATTTAGCTCCTTTTTGGAATCACAGCAAATTTCTCCGTGGAATCATTGTGCTGGTTGCATTTAGATGCTCTGCGTCCGCGAATGAACTGCCTCAAAAGTGGAAAAAGGCCTGCGTCGCCTCGTCCCGCTTCATCTCAACTTATTTGTCGAGCTGTCCGTCATCCTTTCAACGGACGACTCCTTGTTAATGATTGATGTGGCACCTCTTAATGTGATGGATGAATCGCCTGCTGCATGATGGGATAGGGGTGAGTCACACACCCCGGTGCCCTTCCCCCCTCCAGCAGCACTCAATGCTACCCTCTGCGTGGAGCCGACACACGCCTGGTGTCCATCGATGGCGGAACAAAGAGACATTCAATTTAAGCCCCATCAATAATGTACAGCTTAGAGGGCCTTCTGCTGAGGCAGCCCTGTAAAAGCCGGGACATTGTTGCGGTGAAGCAATAGTTTTTGACTGGTTCATTATCTCCGGATCTGCACACTGACTCATGGACGATATCGCTTTATTTACTTTGTCATGGCAGCGCCACCGCGACGTCTGAAGCGGCTTTCTCGAGCCACTTTGTTTCTCTGCGGGACGAATCTTCGCTTTTCGGTGGAACATGTCATGAAACAAAACGGCAGCGCCACGGTTTCTCATTTATCAACCATGTCATATACATGAGCACACACAAAGAAAAGAAAAAGGGAATACATTTACTTTAAATGTAAGGTAGGAAGCAAGTTGCTGCTTAAAATAAAGTGATTATATATATATTTTCACAAACACTACATTTATATAAAGAGACAGCCTGACAAAAGAGAGCAAAATGTAACAAAAAATATACTTTTCAGAACCATCCAATATAAAACAAAAAAAGTAATAATTGTACAATGTCTCCTGTAAACAGAAGGGCAGGAAAAACTTACCCTTAAACCTTACAAAAAAATAGTTATTTCCGAGATAAATCAGATAAGCAGTGGCGGCCCACATGAGACTCCAAGGATACACGCAATGTCTAAAAGGTTAGTTAAAGGTCAGGGTCACAGCACAGCAACACTAATCAATATATTTTTCTTAAATGGGGAAATAAATTGTGCGAATGACTCACTGTTTGGGTGAGCCTTTTTATCAGAGAGAGAACATTTGGTGTAGCTATAAAAGAAATATGCAGGTGTCGTAACAGAAATGCAGTGTTCTGGAAACTCTGGCTAAAAAATGCGTATTTGTGAGAGGCTAAGCCTGCGCAATAGAGTCGCACAGGCTTAACATCACACTAAAATATTTGAAAAGTCCATTTAAATTTGGTCCATTTTGTCGGGCAGGTCAGTTCTCTTAGCTGCTGGCCACAAAACTGGTTTGAGCCAACATTTATGTCACCACCACTTACAGTGAGCTAGGTTCATCTTAACAATTACTACTACTGTGACATGTTGGGAGAAATTTATTTTTATTGTGACAGAAGCCAAAGGAGCTTCATGAAGGTTTTGATGACCTCTAGAGGTGACATCGCACATAGCATTTAACTAAACCTCACAAGCCAAACAGCTGCAAATAAAAATATTTTCTTCAATTTATTTTTGAGAAAAAGATCAACTACTCTCTTTATATTGCATTAAAAAACATGATCTTCTCTCAGGTCTAAGCAAACTGTTTTGATTCTATGACTTGACTAAGAAATACTGAAACCAAATGTTTAAAAGGCCAGTATTATGTAAAATTGACTTTTATAAACTTTACATCATGTTATGTTATTTCCTCACCAAACAAATACCTGGAGTATTGATTCTTTCATGCATAAATACTCCAGGAAACATGATTTTTCCATGCATGTGTAAGAAATTACATAATCTCCAGTGGCAACCATTCAACTGTGCAAAATGCCGCCTTCGATGCGCAGCTCCTTCAGACTAGCTATCAGCAATTAGCAAACACCTGGTGGAACTGCGCGTCTACTGAGCTCATTATACGAGTTACATTATGTGCTGGTAAAACATTAAAGGAATGATAGCGATAACTTCCTGAAAGCGTCAGGGTTTCTTAAAGAGACAGAGGCCCAATTTCAATACGTCATATTATGAAGTCTATTTCTTTTAAATCATATTTATATATATAGTGTTTGTATGAAAACTGAAGGTAGCAGTTACTAGATTGTGCTATTAAAATGATTCCATGTATTTAACAGTGAATAAGAAGAAAACAAGTACAAAAATAGTCATGAAATTATCCAAATCTTATGGTCATTTCTGTTTCATGAAATCTTTTTTTCAGACCTACATTTGGTACATTTTCCTATCTGTCAATTTATTTTCTTAACCAAGTATTGGCCATTTGGCGTCTACTTAAGCTGCACTATTTCTAAGGGACAACGTTTGTGTTTCTCAGAGCTGCTGCAGACACTGATCAAATGTTTGACCCTCCGAGTGTAAACCAGAGGGCTAACATTGTAACGTTGCCATATGGCACCTGCGGTAATCGGATCACTGTGTCCTATGAAGAGAAAGTTACATTTGTCTGTGTTAGGTGCCAACATTACATTTTGAAGTTATAAAGACGGCAAAGGAAAGTTTCAACTCCCTCTCTTGTTACTCAGAGCAAAAGAAAAAAAAAAAAAAAAAAACGATACAAGCTGTTTCATCTTTATGAAAGCTGAAAGCGAGGTCATATTCTTGACTTTTGTGGCCAAGGGGAAAATATTTGAGAAAACAGAAGCGACCCTCAAAGGAAAGGATATACGAGTGAGCAAAGCTGCTTTAAAGCAAATTCACATCAGCCTGTCGAGTTAACTTGTGCGATCAGGGCCGTCAAAGACCCCTAGTTGAGGCTCGCTGAATCACAATAGATGATTTCTTTGTTTGGCTGCTACCGCGTTCACAAAAATGATTACATTCCAGAGAGATAATTTCTTATTCCAAGTGCAATCAGCTGATTAGCAATTAAATCATCAAGGGGCATAAGTGAAGTTGGCTCCCTGTCCTTCCACCCTTGCCAGACATTAATTCCTGACCTAGAACAGACCCACATAATAGGCACTCTGGTGGCCGAGCCATTTAGACCCCTTTGCATGACACTCTATGTAATTGCTCCCTCCCCCCCTCAATTTCTCACCATTACTTTGAAAATAGTCTTTACCACTAAGGGTCAGGATCTAAAACTCACACCTGTTCCCAATCTGATCCCCCCCGACCCCCCAAGCATATTTAGTCCATTTTTCTAACCTGAGACCAACCTGGTGCACAGAAGCCAGGGGAGACGAGCAGCACTTACGCAAACAAGTGAATCCCTCCCAACTCCCCCCATCTATCCCAGACGGCCTTAGACACTTCTGGCTGAGATGGTCTACTTTGCCCCCAATCCATCTGCAGGCCTCCAGGGAGCCTGTGGTGATTATGGTTCATAATTCATAGAGGGAGGGCCAAACATCCAAAGGAAGACAACCCTAGGCTTACCTTTTCATAATGCATTGGATCTTGAGTGCTGAATGTTTCACTCCCCCCCCCCCCACCCTCCTCGATTTTTCCAAGCAGTGAATGTAGGTTATTAGCTTAGTCAGATATGCACACAGCCACAGAGTCACAGTCCCTGAGCAGACGGGATATAAGGAATACATAGTAATTGGAAAATTCCAAGGAGAAATCGACTCCGTTTGGTGTTTGCGTAGGTCACTGATTAAGCTGGATGAGCCGGAGTGCTCCTGGGATGAAAAGCAGTGGCAAACCTACAGCTCTAAAGGTTGTATAAATCCCCTTATAGGAGTCTGACTCCCACTTCTCAGTTAAATCCTGCCATATTCTTAAGAGTCAGGGAGTGATGACAAATGCTAACAGGATGCTCAGACCAGAATTAATTTACTCTGGTTTTCCCCTAGGTCAGGGTTTTAGGTTCGGTCTGTTGTTGTTTTACATGATGTGTACTACTGTCTCCATGCGCTCTGGAAAAGCTAGTGTGAATGCTGTCAGCTGGTTGTGGGAGCTGAAAGAGCTGAAGTGAAGCAGAAGCACAGAAAATTAGGAAGAATATAGAAAGAAAGAACTGTGTTCAGGAACTTCTGTAGAGGCAAGATGAATAGCGCAACTAAAACTAAAGGATAATTCTGAAATCAAAGTGAACTGATCATTTTGGGTGGATTCATACCAGCCCCGTTTAGTCCGGTTTAATTGAACTCTGGTGCGCTTCAAATGCAAATGTAAACGTCAAGCGGACTGGAGATTTCTCCACAGGCAGGAAGTGGACTGTAGCGCAGGGCATTCCCGTAAATACAACTAACACAAACACATGAGTCTAGCACTGGTGGGAGAACTGCCTCGTTTACCACAAAAGACAAATCCTACAGCCTCTAAAATCTGACGCCACTCCACTGTTTACATTTTGCGAAGCAGGAAGTTGCGCTCGGGATCTTTAGAGGTTTTTGTGTCATTTTCTTCAGTTTTACTGAAGTTTGGATCGTTTGCCATAGTGAAGTGTGGAAGTGAACCGCAGCAGCTGAAAGTGGAATAAATGTTGCAATTTTGGTCCCCAATTGAAAGCGGTCTACTGAAACGAATGCTAAAAGCATGGGAGAAGCAATACCAGAAAATCTGAAACGCCAGAAGGTGAAATCTGTTTATGAAAATGAATGGCACATTGACTGTGCAACACTAGACATATAATTTCATATCTTATTTGCTTCAAAAAAAAAATCCCTGCTGTACCAAGTATATGTGTTGCAAATGATATTTTGCACAATCTTTACAGAAATAAAAATAAAAATGCATGGCGAATCAAACATATATTTTTAATTATGAGAATACCTTAAGTTAATCGACCTATTGTGTCACCAATAACCAGAAACAGGAAATGAGGCAAAGTTTCTAAACATTTTATGTTGTCAAAATCATTTGGTTTAATAACAAAAAAATCTAAATTCTATTAGTCGCTTCTTGTATGAGCCTTTAACAAGTTGCAAGGATAAAGATGTTTACAAATCAAATGTGGGAAACCAACAAATGTAGTGTTGCTATGAATTTAAATAGCTAACATGTTAGCAACAATTATTGTAAGTAAGAAACTGTTTGTTTGTTTCTTCTTAATGACCACATCCATAGCAACACGTTTGGATCCAGCCTGGCTGGTGGTCAACATCCTTCTGTCTAGGAGAAAAAAAAAGTAGTGGGTTTGCTTTGATATATCCTGAGGCTGCAGTAAATATCTAATAAAACCCAAAGCAGTAATGAAAGTAGTGAAGACTACCTCCACCCACTGGCGAGGGCAACAGCTTGTTACTTCAGCAATTTCCCCTGCAGCTTAGGTGTAAGAAATGTTCCAAAAAGCGGCTTCTATACCAAATGATGTTTGGTCTCTTGACATAAAAATAATTTGTTTCAGTTCCTCCAGAACTAATCATAACTTTCTTGGCTGCTTCTGCACTTTAGTTACTATCTTTGCACAAACTAACTTACCAACTACAACTACTGGCTCTGGTAGCAACAAGCAAAAGAGAGCTTTGCTTGTTGCTACCAGCAAATATTTGACCCTGAATATTTGCAGGGTCAAATATTTCTACACTACTATCCTCTAGCACACTTCATCAGAGCCATCGACATCCAGAAGGTGGCATAAAATACTGTTGATGTTTTGATTCAGGACTACTTCTTCATTAATTACCTTGGATAGAGAATTTGATGAAGAGGGAAATATTATGTGTTTTCCAGGCACATAGAGTCGTTTTACAGCACAATATAGTAACTATGTCATCTTAAGTTGTTATAAAAATGCTGTATATGTCAGACAGGATTTAAAAGAAATAATACTTCCTAACTTGACATCCTGAAAATGGGCCTCTGTCACTTTAAGAAGTTCCTACTCTGACACTCTGCCTTCAACACGTCATCGCAATGCTTGTCATTTTGCCACTTACAGCCATTCTTCGGAGACTGAGCAGTAGAGAAGCTCAGCAGACACGTACAGTAGTTTCACCAGGAGTTTACTAATTGCTGCAGCCGCTAGTCTGGAGGAGCCAAGTGGCAGAGGCGCAGGGGAAGAGGTGCTCTGTGAGGCAGAAGCTCGGATGGAGCCTGCAGCTCCAAGGAGGAGCTTTGTAGAAATAGGCGGGGCTTTGTCAGAGGAAGCGTTGAGGCACCCTGAATGGTTGTCAAGGGAGATTCATGGATTCCTCCAACATGCATGAAAAAAATCAAAGAAACTGTCCAGACATGTTTTGGATGAGGAAATAACATTAAAACATGACATAAAGCTAAAAGAAAGGTTGGTTTTACTCAATACTCCCCACCTCTTCCTCCGTTAAGCAGCATCAGTTGACATTATTTTACTTCTGGAGAAAAATCGGCAACAATGCGCTCCTATATAATTATTTCCTTTGCATTCGGGAAACGTAGCCACCTTACCAGGTGAAATTATTGCATGTCAGCGCATGTAGCCGGATACATCACAGATAATCACGAATCCTTGTTTGGACAGCTGTTGTTTAAAACTAGACTAAACATGGCAGCCTCTTTGTTCTAACCAAGAGCCACTGCAGCTCCTCACTGGCGGCTGAGCAGCCCCAAACATCTGATCCCACAAATATCCCTGATTTATTCTCTGAAGCTTTGTGGTTCTCTTCTGGCTTAAGCATTTTACAGAAAGTATAAATAAATAAATCTCTCTGACTGCGCCATTTGTGTGAGGATGCTTGTCATGTACTGTGTGTGGGTCATGGAAAAGAAAAGAAAAACGTCTGTTTCTGTGGGTTTTGTAGCTCCATGAAATCTCACCCTGTGAATTTATTTCAAAGAACTTTCAAAATCCAGAGTGTTTCTGAGGTTGCCTTGTCATATTTCATATGCACGGTCTCCAAATGTCTGATTAAAAAAGAAAAAGATTCCGACCCAAAATGTCCTAAAATTTTAATCGCTGAATAACCTAAATGAGAGGAAAATCTTCCCTTAGATTGCATCACAGAAGCGTAGATGATGATCTATTAATAATAGGCATTTTCTTTAAACTACATAACCGCGGATGGTGTGGCAGATGGAGTCTTGTCACATTTGAAGGCAAGGTGGAGTGTTTGTGGAAGCCTGAATTCATAAGCATATTTTACATTCATTTTGCAGTAGACAAATGGTTATAAACAAAAAAAAAAAGTTCTTCCTGGAGATTACATTTCAAAATCTGTAACACTGGCACATAAGAATCTCTAAAGCCAAAATCAAATCCTTTAGCTGTACTGACAGCTAAAGATGTCTGTACATAAAGCATATATATTACGAATAATGAGAAGAAGGATCAACCATTTAAGCAGGGAACAGCATTCTGACCGAGGAAACAGTCTGTGAATTTTGAAAGACAGTAAATTAATGAATCTCCACAGAATAGATCAGCGGCGATAATGTTCGTGGTTAAACTAATTAGAGACGCTCTCACGTCTCACAACCAATAACGCTGCAATCTCTGTAATGAAAACGGTTCTAGCGCTGATATTCGGCAGCTGGAACATGCATGAATAGAGCGCGGCAGTGATGATGAGTTTGTTTAACTCCTCTCGGCTAATCACAGTGTGTTTGCTTTCTGGTTTATAGCTGCCAGCAAATTACGTCTTGGTTCGATTTTTACTGAGATTGATGCCATCCTCTGCCATCATTATAGCGTCAAGATTAGGTGGTAAACATTTAGGCCAACCAAAAGCAAATGGCAATTAACCTGCAATGATGTTTTGCAAAAAGGCCCGTCTTTTGCAACATTTTGCAAGATTCAGGGGATGCACAAATATTCAACACCTTCATAATTAAACATTACTGCATTGCGGAGGCTGAATTCTATAATTTATTTACATTTACTAACACCCAGAGCATGTTTAAATTTTTCTAGAAACAGCCACTTCAGCTGAAATAATATGTATTAGTGCTGAACAATGAATCAATAACAATGCATATTGACATAGACATGTGATCAATATCAATAGATAATACGTCTGAGAATATTCAATATATAGTAGATTCATTGAACTCCGGACCACACTGTATTCTGGGAGATGTAGGCAGAGGAAAGGCTTTAGCTGTTCAAGCAAGGGGCCATCAACTAACTCCCTCACTGTTTGGTTACCTAGCAACAACCTGCTGAGTTACTTGCAGCAGCAGTTTCAGGTTTGGCTTCTGTGCCTCATTATTGCTTAAAAAAACAAAAAAAAGGCCATTATTTCAGGAAGGCGATAATTTTAGATAGATAGATAGATAGATAGATAGATAGATAGATAGATAGATAGATAGATAGATAGATAGATAGATAGATAGATAGAGAGTACGTCTGTCAAAATTACAATGAAGGGCAGTCAATTGATAAGCTATTGTTGATTGGTAAATGTCATTTTATATAAGACTTAGTTATCTTTGCTGCAGCTCCTCCTTGTAAAGAAGCCTGCTGTCGACAGTGAAGAAGAACCACTGGATTTTAAGAGGAAGAAACTCCCATCTGGACCAGCTCAGAGTGACCTGCTTGGGAGAACAGGGATGATTCTAAAAATACAGAAGCTCCCTAAGGGCCAGGAGTACTTTCTATGGGTGGAAAACACCAAAACAAAAAGCAAATAGATAATGTCAGCGAATAGCTCAGTCAATGTCTCTGTTCAGGAAAGAGGCACAGCTGAACAAGGAAGCACTAAGCCAATAGAAAAGCTGAAGTAAAACTAAAGTTAATTGCAACGTTCGCTGTATTAGTGACTGCGTGCAGAAAATAAAGACAGCTAAGCACAAAAGCAGTGAGTCAGGAGTACATGGGGAATGATAGACAGACAGAGTTTGCAGAGGTTTAATGATTAGCTTTGTTTAGACAAGAGGATTAAATCAGTGAGCCAGAGCTGGATTGAAGGGGGAAAGGAGTACACAAAGGAATTGGTAGCAATATTTCTGTCAATGGCTCTATGCAAGAAAGAGATGCAGATAAGCACAGAAGTATTGCATTAGGGACTTTCTGGGAAGAAA
The DNA here is from genome assembly GCA_903066825.1 of Alfaro cultratus. NCBI lineage: Eukaryota > Metazoa > Chordata > Actinopteri > Cyprinodontiformes > Poeciliidae > Alfaro > Alfaro cultratus. The sequence continues at coordinate 15,308 of CAEFZX010013126.1, read as the reverse complement.
ACCTCTACCCTTTTAGGGGCTCAAAACCAACGCCTTGGATTTGGAGGGACTGATCCTCATCCTCTTCACATTCGGCTGCAAACTGCTCCAGCAAAAGCTGTAGATCACGACACGATGAACCCAATAGTACTATATCATCTTCAAAAAGGAGAGACAAGATCCTAAGCCCTCAACATCTTGACTGTGCCTAGAAATTCTGCTATGAACAGAATCTGTGACAAAGGGCTGGTGAGAGTCCAACTCTCACCAGGAAAGAGTCCAACTTTCTGCCACCAAAGCAGACCAAGCTCTGACACCGGTCAGGTACCTAACTGCCCATATCTAAGGACCTGGTACTCCATACTCCTGGAGTATCCTCCACAAAACACACGTGGACTGGATTGTCGAACTCCTTCAAGACCCTGGTGAGGGTGTAGAGCTGGTCCTGTGTTCCACGACCAGAACGAAAACCACACTGCTATTCCTGAATCTGAGGTTCGTATAACCGGCGGATCCTCCTCTCTGGGAAACCTGAATAGACCTTACCAGGGAGGCTTAGATGCTGTTTACAGAAAATAAAGATATACCAAAGATATCAGACAAGTGATGCAACAAATAAAGGTCGAAGGGTCAAAGATACTTAGGAAAAATCTCTGAACTTATGGTGGTTTAGCATTTGGATCCAGTTACTATCTGCTTTAGTCATGCACTAGCATAATAAGATCAATCCATCCATCGTCTATGCCTGATTGTAATTGCGGTCATTAGGCAAGAGGCGGGATACACCCTGGACATGTGGCCAGTCCATCAGAGACATGATAGGATCGTTTTTGAAACCTGATCCATCTGGAAGAGTACAAACTCTGCCAGGCCTAAAGACGCCACTGCGGTTCTCGCTTTGACCGCCATGTTCTGCAAGAGACGTCCACGCAGTCGATAGTGGGAACAATAAAATATCACATTATCATTCACTTTATGAATAATTTAATAAACTGTATTTATATCTGGTTGGCATTTCCTCGAAGCTCTCTAAAGATTGATTGTTTAAAATCTGTAAAAAGATTTTTATGACCCAGACTCAATAAAGCTGCCCATGTGCCAACAAAGCTTAAAAGTGCAAATAAGTATATACAGAAATATAACCCTGTCTCACATCTGATTCTCCATTTAGTCATGCAGAGTGATGAATTGCATTCAATGCTTTCCATTTATCTCCACTGCCTTCATCAGCATTTCCCAAAACATACTCTCATTTTTCTCTCTGATAGAGTGCGTGAAAGAGAGATTTCTCACTTTAAGGTTAAAGCATTCAATGACTTCCCATTTTGTCTCGCTGCTGCTGATGGAACCATCTTCCTTCCTTTGTCTCAGTCTGTCTGTTTTTGTTTTGTTTTTGAGACAACAGCTTAACAAGGACAAAGTTTTGCATCGTGACACTGCCGCAGCCTATCTTGGTTTCTCTGTATCAGTTTTTTGAAGAATAACCTGTTAGCTGAGAAAGCTGTATACTTGAATGTAAAGTGAGCACACTTGTGTGAACGTCTGTTATTTTTCTGCCTTTGTCTATTGTTTTTTGTTTTTCCTTCTTCCTATTATTTTTCATGTGTCTTATATGTGCGTTCCTGCTCCTGTGGGTGCATATGCATATGAATTTAGAGGCAAAGACTCACAGGGAGTACAGCAAAAATCTCTTTGAAGTCATTGTTAATGCCACAGAGAAATTATGACGCGTTGTGTTGTTTGACTGTATGACTGTGTGGGAGACAACCTTTCATCTGGTTACTTACATTAATAGGTGCATTTTAGAGAAATGTCATGATTTTAATGTGGCTATTTCATCTTTTCTTTTTTTGTACTTCGTTGATTTAAAACCCGTGACTAAGATACCGCACTTATAGCCAAAATATTTTCTGCAGATGAATGCATTGTCGGTGCGTTAAAACACTTTATGTGGAAACTGTAATACAAATCGCACTTGCTGGTGCACTTATTACAGTAATAACACATGAATCCCTGTCCGCAGTCTAATGCACTGCATGGTTACCTCACTAAAGTTTCCATCTCTGCGCCGTCATTAATCGGCTCCATTCATAAATAACCACTTCCTCCTTTTGCTGCAGCAGTAATGCATGTTTTGCGAGGAGCACTTCTCATAAAATCCATAAACTGCCAAGATGCCTGAAGTAAAACCTTTAAAGACCAGAGACACTCCAGAAAAGCTATCAATGAGCACAATGAACATAAATTTATTACAATTAAAAGAGTGTAAAAAAAAAAAAGATTGTGTGCTGATTAATTATTACACTAATCTTTTATTCCTACTGTCATCCTTTCGTTTCAACTTGTGCTCAATCTGCTGTAATGTTAATAAGCAGACTCATGTCTGCGTGTTTATACCACGACTGTTTTTAGATATTTAACTGGAGGCAAAAAGATTAGGCGTGTGCTCGGCTGCCTCCTGTTCCTTACCCTTTTCAAAAATGCTGAAATAGTGCTGATTCCCCGTGGGAGTTTCTGAGGAGGGAACCCGAAAAACACAGCAGCTCCGGTGCACGCAGAGCTACTCCCATGACACATTTGTACTAGAGAAGGGGATTTATCTTCCTTTTTTTTTTTCAAGGGGGAAAAAGTGAGAGGGTGGCGGGGGGGGGGGGCAAGATCTGAGATCTCTGCATCTGCTCAGCAGCTTGTCACTAGGAGTGCTGGAGGCAAGGCACGTCACCGTCGTTTGATTAAAGATTTATGCCCTCCCAGAGATGTTTTCTCTCATTTTTTTTGTAAACCTTATCTCCTACAATTTGCTGAAAAATGTGTAAAGTAAAAGAGTGACTCTTGCCTTAATTGTTTTCCTACTGCGGGGCGGAATTTCAAAAATGCAGGTGAGGATTTTTAAATCAATACATTGTGTTTGAGTTAAAAGCATATTCACATCAAAAAAATAAAAAAATTATAGAAAAGCTAAAAGATTCAAAATAAAAAAACATTTCTAAATTCTCTACTCTAGTTTTGCGTTATCTCCTCTTCACGCACGACTGGAGGAAAGCTGAATTTCTCTCTTTTCTAAACAGATGTTTAAAAGCCTCCATTCACCAAATTTACATTTGAATTGACGATGCCTCTGCTCTCTCTGTAAACCATGAGCGCCATTGTGGCTCCTCCGTGAATCCAATAAATAAAACATACACTTTTAATCCAGACATTTAAATGGACAAAACACGTCTTCGAACACAATGCCGTCCATTATCCCGAAGTGAAAGCGCATTTTTCAAAAACTAAAATTCACAGAGCTTGATGTTTTAACCCTTTGCGAGCCGAATCACAAACCTTTAAAATCCATTTTGTTGCTCCTTTTCCAGACTTGTGTTGAAGTCTAACTAATGATGGGTTCTATGATGATATTCACGCAGGTGTTGTTCTACTTCAAAACTGACTTTGGTATAAAGATGCAGAATAATCTTCACTAATGTTTGATTTCCACAACATGCCCCTTTCACAAAAGGCACTTTGATAAAGTGCCTATTTTAACAGAGTGACTCAGCATGCAGAATCCAACGAAACCGAAAACCAAGCTGAAAAACTGAAAAATATTCATTTATTCATCACCATTTTCTTTTATTTATTTTTTTTACCTTTTCTTTTGGTGCTGTGACGTACCTTGTAGTTTTCATATAACACGCAATATGTGACAGGGAAGAAAAAAAGAACAAAAACAAAAGAGTTTGAATTTAAATTGAAGAAATGGATCTAAAAGCAACACCAATAAACTTTAAATAAATTAAGTAAAATACAGTTACTGTAAGCAACTATGTGGCTTATGTTAATCAGGTATATTGTTGATTTTGAATGTCATAAATCTGCTTTATGCTCGTTTGGCTAACGCTACTGTTTCACTGATACTTACAATGCATGTGTATGTTTAATATATCACTCTTCAACACTGCAGCAAATGTAATGTGATCTTTAATTCTTTTAAATGAGAAGAATTGATGTGCATTTTATAAAATATCAAGCCTTTCATGACAAAAAAGTATGCAAACTGTAATGCGCTCTTCATCATCTTGCTTTTACTTCGTAGTTGATGAACGAAGTCAAGTATGAAAATGATCTTCTTATGATTTGTGGTGGAAAGTTTGACAATAATTAACAGTCTTGAGTGCCCAGTACGGGTCAGATAATTATTTGATGAATTAATCAGCATATAGGTCGTGTCAGCCATCCCAAGCATTTGGCACCCTGAGGTGAGTGAATCTTAATTAACGCAGACAAAGAGTCTGCATAGTGCAGCTTGAGATTAATGAATGAAGACGGACTTTTTTTTCCCACAAGATGAATTTTATAGTGATGGCTGCTGGCTGGGAAATATCAGTACAAACATGTTATTCACAAATGTCTTAAATATATTCTTACAATCTGTTTGAACACCATTTCATCTTACTTTTTAAAAGGGTACAAATATAGAAATTCATTAGACACCTTTCTGAAAAAAAAAAAAGTTCACATTCAGATGACGTAACTTTCAGTGATGCCCTTCAGTTCACCATTGACTTACTTTAATTTCGTAGACTCGTGGCTACACAAAACGTATTTGCAAGACCTATAAATAGCTATTTGGAGTCAAAATGTCAACACTGATGAGGTGGAAAGACCTAAATTCAGAAGAAGGCCACAGACAAAAGGAAGAAGGGGGAAAACATCCCTTAAACAAATGGAAGCTCAGAGAGCACAAGGCAGAGCCGCCACAAAACTAGTGCAGATGGTGAGGCAGGAGCGAAAAGAGGATGTGACAGTAAATTAAAGCAACCTGGGAAAATGAGCACTGGATGGGAGGATTATTGAGTCAATACAGGTGTGCTATTACAATCTGGAGCAGATGTTGAAACGGAAAGGCAGGGAACCGAAGAAACTGAGGACATCACAACGTAGACAGAAGGGAAAAAAAACTCAACTGAACAAGCGAGAGCTTTAAAAGACGTGCAATTAACAAAATCTGACAGAAAACATTATGATAGCACCAAACCCTGGATAAAAATAGAAACTGAGACCCTAGCAATCATAGCTGCATCTGCTATGTTCAATAAATGTCAAATAATCCCAAAGAAACCTACTTTTGTTTTGACCACAGCCAGTAACTTAGCAACATTAAGAGGGAACTTGTTTCTGGTTGGACCTCCTCGCTTTGCCATTTACTAGAAAAACAAGGATGCTAATTTGGGTTTTATATCATAAAAAGCAGCATTAAAAACTGATTTAAAATTAAAACAACATGTTCAGCTTTTTTAAGCTAAAAACAAGTCACCTTGACATAATGCTGAAGGAGAATGTGAAAATACAGAGAGAACAGAAACTGCAGACCTTTCAAATTTCAGTGGATCATTCATCCATAACAAATTGAGCAATTTGTTTGCTTATGCTACACAGACAGAAAAAATTTACCTACATCCATACATGGTGGGCAAATGCATTTAAGGGAAAAGCATATTCAACATAAAAGAGAAAAAAAAAAATACTATCTGCATTAAATTTGCTCCTACTTGGAAACTGTCAACAGCAGATCAGCTTCAGCTTGTATGAGTAATAAGTAATAGGATTAGTACAGTGAGTTACCACCAGAGCATGAAGCTGTCAGCTAGATTACAAAATGCTGGGTTGATTATACTTAAGTGGCCCTATGTAGATCTCTCCACAAGGACAGGTCGGAAAAACAGAAATCCTGATTCAAGATTTAACTTTCACCCTCAAAACGCTTCCATGCAATTCAGTGGGTTTGGGTTAACGCTAGTTTAAAATAATAGGGAGGCAACAGTTGCTCAAATAACCATTTCCAAGAACCATTTCAACTCTGACATTCATGTGGTGAAGTCAGAACATGAAAGCATGGATCCAGCATGGCTTGTGGTGGCAAAGTGATTTTTATTTATTTTTTTATTTTTGTTGCACAAAAACATGCTCCCTTTGTATTGAAAACAAAACGATTTGGGAAGAGTCACTTTTAGCAAAAAAAAATAAGTAGGCCATTATTTTGGGAAGTTGACAATAATCAAACTCCACATTCCACCTATTTGTTGACACTGAACTCAATTATACACTATTTACAATAAGTAAGCACAATCAAGGAAAATGTCAGTATTGTGAGGAATTTGAAAATATAGATATGATTTTAGTATGTTGGAAATGTGAGACAGAAAGGAGGTTAATGTTGGGGGAATTTAGAAAAAAATAAAGAAACATTTAATTTAATCATTATTCTACAAGGAAATTCAGAAAGTAAAGGAATTCAAATATTAACTAGAAAATTCCTGAAGAAATTGAACCGGGGCCTGCCAAAGTGTGCCCTTCGGTTGGAACCCAGCGTACTGATGCTAAAAATTAGCATCAATGCTAAGCTTAGCTAAAAAATTACAAAATAGCATGTGGAGAATCACAAGATTGTTGACTAACAAGGACTTGCACCATTCAGTATGTTAATATTAATGTATAAGCTAAAATTAGCCAAAATGCTAATGTTAGCATGAATGCTGTCAGTGGCATGTGGGGCATCACTAGCATGTCATCTTACATTCATTTCCTCCATTCAATATACTAAACATAGCTAATGTATAAGAAATAGCTAAAATGCTTTTTTTAGGGAAAAGGCTAATGCTAATGCTAATGCACAGCCTTACGCTAAAAACAGAAGGTAAGCAACACAATCGCGCCAAAACATGGCAAAGACTAGTATTTTAAATACCTGTATTGATCTTTTGGATATTAGCTTACCGTTCTCATCTTAGTTTGGAGTTTTTGAGGTTCTCATGATTTATTTCTTCCAACATTTTTGTTGTTTCCCTGTTGTGTCGTCAGCCTCCTTCGGTTGCTTCTAGCCAGCTGCTTCTAATCCGTTAATTAGTCTCACCTGGTACCATCCCATAACTTCTCCCCTTGTGGAACTTTTTTTCATGCTTCCTTTCTTTCTTCTTCCTCCCTTATGGCAGTTAGCAATCAATGCTTAGATGTGCATTACTGCCATCTACTGGAACGAAGTGTGCACTGCATTCGGTTGTTTGGTCTTTATGTCTTTGTAAATTTTTGGACTTGGTTCTTTTCATCGAACCTCTTCAATATACGTTGGTCAAAATCAATGTATGCTGTTGAATGTAAAATCTCAACATCTTGTTTCATTGACTTTTATTTCTTTGTAGGCCTAGCAAAAATAGAGGTTTAAAAATGTGTGTATATATATATATATATATAAATAAAAATTCAGGACTTTATTTCCCTGTAAGACGTGAACATAGTGGGTGTTTGTTCAGTCGGCTTTAGTCCAGATAGATCAGCTAGGTGGCAACTGAATAAAATAAAACAAAATATGGTTCAAATATTAATGACACTGGGCTTCTGGCAGGTCTTTAGGCTGCCAGTGCTGGAGGGAAAAAGAGAGAGAGAGAGAAAAAAAAACCAGACTCGCACAGCTGGTGGTTTCTTTTCCCAAACATGACCTTCAGCAGGCGCCGGGGCAGTTGGTAGTCGCGGAGGGTCCCTGGATGAGAAACGGCTTCTCCTGAGGCCAAAATAGTGTATGCCTCTCAGTGGGTTGGGAGTCAGTTGCAGCCTCAAGCAGAGAGCGTGTCCTTTAGAGTCTTGCTCACAAGCTGCAGAATAAAGCAGGTGATTCACAAGCGGACTGGATGCAGCAGTGATGTGCATATGGTATGAGATCATGTTGAGCCAGGAGGAAAAACATTCCGTCCAGCCATCGATCTACGTTGAAGCCTTCATATATCATTGTTACCTTGAGTGAATAAGTAAGCAAAAAGAGGATAAATGGGGTTAGTCCTTTTGCTCCCGGACCCCGGGAGGACATCTGGATGGCACTGTGACCCAACCCCTGCTGAACTGCTGAGAACCGACTGATGGGAGAGTAATTGGTGCTTTCAGACGTTGCACCATTGCAGCTGCCGTCTGGCAACATTAAAGCTGCAAGTAGGCAACTTTTATAAAAAGTGTTTTTTTTGTGTGTTTTTTCCCACATTCTTTAAAACTGTCACAATGTTGAGACGGAACAGTATGAAACAGATCATCTGTGAAAAAATCGAGACACTTTGTCAGTTAATTTTGGGTTTATCGCCCAGACTAGGTTGAAGTATTAAAAAAAAAATGCAAGCAAAACAATATGGGTATCGGAGCTAAGTTGGCTCTTTATTTTCTTTCCCTCTTCTATTTATCTTCCTCTGATGGTCCTAAATCAAATTATTTTTACAGAATGATTTGTTTTGCAGAGCCAATACCCAGAGAAGCTGTTTTTACCTAGCAATTTGCTAACCTTTTGCCATTTTCCCTCTGGCTCTCGCATTTGTCCTGAAGGTACCCAGCATTCACAAAATAATTACTGTAATTTGCAAACTAATTTGCATTTACTAGCTGCGCAGCGACCAAAAACCACAATGTGTCGCGGAAACCTGGGAGATGTGTGGAGGTTAACTTAAGTTTATCATATCAGAACATACTGATACGCGTGTTGATTTTCTTTTGCTCCTTTTTATCACTGTAGGCGATGATATATGTCCTCAGCCGCATTGCTCCAAATATTTAAGCGAAGCAAGTCTTGACAAATTCAGTCAAGAATGCAGGAAGCACGACTTGAAAAGTGGGGAAAGCGTTAAGCGAGGTTAAGATGAGAGGGGCGCGATGGAGGAGAGTGCAAAAATATCAAATGTAAATTGTTGCTTTGATCACAAAACACCTAACAGAGAGCTAAACATCACAGACTTAATGATGTACGAGAAGTGTAATTTCGCTTTAAAGAGTGCTGGTTGGTTTTCACTTGAGTATGCTGTTTTGCACCGAGGGTGTCAGTCTGTCTGTGCCCTGCAGCCTCGAAACAACACCGGTGACTTTTAATTGGTCTCCGTGTCATGGAATCAGAATGCACAGACTGCTCTCAGCCCTTTAATTCTCCACTGGTTTGAGGGATCCAGAAAAAAAGAAGAAATCTTTAAGAAGCTTCATTTTTCATGAACTCGTGGAGATGTAAATGAGTGAGGTTGGGAGGGTGAATGAGTCATTGCAGATATTTATTTTTCCGACTTTAGAAGCTTTTTCCTCTTAATATTTCAAATGCCCTTTTAATTTTATTTATTTTACTGCGGACTAAAAGGTTAACTGAAGCCTGCAGGATCAAACTTTTGCACAATCTTGCAAATGTTTTGTGGGATTTCCACGAACTTGTGCAAGGATCTCGAAGCGTATAATCTCCATCAATAAATGGAGTTCTTGTCCTCTGTTTGAGTGATTATTAGTGATTTCAAGGTGAATCTTTTCATGCACAAAAGCTCAAATATAAATCTATGATGTAATTTTGTCAAATTTAAATATAAGCAATTATAAGTTGAGGTGTTAGAAAATACTATTTCAAAAGATGATTTGATTAAGTGGAACACAAAGCTATGTATGTGTCTGTTAGATTGCTGTGCACTAAATTTCTTTGCCTAATTTTAATTAAGCCACACTGGAAAAATTTGAGCATGAACAGCCAGTTTAGGATTAAAAAAAAAAATCTAAATGTGTTTGAAGGCAAGTTCACACACTGAATTCAAGATATTGTGGTTCAGGTTTTTGTGATATTAGAGCAGAATTTATGTTTGCATTAATCAGCTTCTGGCTGTTATGGTTTTCCCAAAGTTATATTGATCTTATAGATATATATATTTTTGGGGGAAAATTAGGTTCAGTTCAGACTTGGATCAGTGCATCATGTTACTTTTTGAAATCTTTTTGTCTACCTCATGTTGCCAGTTTCTATTTTTGTAGCATGTTGCCTCTACAGGTCAGGCAGTAATCAGGTTTTGATTACTGCCTACTGCGAAACTAAAACAGAAAATCTGGTTAATTAAAGTTAATTTATGCCTTGGGAAAGGGTTGATTATATCTATAGATGTGTCCGTTTCGACTTAAATCGCTCTTGGAATGAAAATGATCACTTCAAAACAGCTTTTTTTTATTTACTCAGGTTATATTTATGTTGTTAACATTTGTTTGCTGATTTGAAGACTTGACGTTTGGGGTGGGGGGAACAGAAGAAATCTGTTCGGATACAAATCATTTGTCATGGAAAGGGTGTCGGTATTTAATGCTTTTTGGGGCCTGAAATTATAGTGAATTCATGTAAGACCTTCTAAAGAAGTTTTACAGAACTGTCAAATTATTCTACAGTTTAACCCTTGGCCCTTGATTTTTAATTTTTTTTTTTTTGCTTAGGATTTGTTTGTGGTCGACTCATGAAACCAGAGAAACTCAGGAAAATTTGCTGAATGGATTTTTTATTTTTTATTTTTTCCCCTGACGGCGAGGGAAAACAGAGGTCTCCCCGATCTGAAATGGAGAGGACATCAGCTGTCAGGGTTCGGAAAGCGCGAGCGAGCTGACCTCTGACCCTTTACAAGAGGCATGCGGCTTGTTGAGACAAGCCTCATGTCTGGACAGAGAAACGGTGCCCGGAGGTAATGGGAGGGCCTCGGCGGTTAAAACATGTCACGGAGCAGACATTGCACCTCCGGGAAAGGAGATTTAGCAGAGTTAATGCAACATGACTTTCATACAAAAAAAAAAAAGTCAAAATTGTCGGGTTATGACATGTCTTATCTTTTGTGGAATTGGACCGGCTCTAGCCAGGGTCACAACATTTCTGTTCATATAACAAACGGAGCAGGCAGCATGTAAACAGCCAAGACTGCAAACAGAGCTCCAATTCTCACAATTATCTTTGGGGAAAAAATTCTTTGGAAGTGTAAATCTGGAAAAACCACTTGGAGAGTCCTTCTACGTCTGTCAAAGGAGGCAGGTTTAAAGAAACCAGGACTTAAGTCGGAGAAGTCTTCTTTTGAAGCTTCCCTCCCCAGATGTATTTTAGGAGGCATAGACACAAATGTAAGATGCCCCTTTTCGTTCCCATTATCCCAGAAGAGAAGATGAAAATCAAATTATTTTTTTTTTCTTAAATGAAGCCCACAACGTTTTCTGGCGCACTGCAAAACCCGTAGCATTTTCATTTCTCCACTTCACACCACTTGTGGTGCACCGGAATTGGTTTCTTTGTTTGTAGATGGTTTTAACTCAGCGCAGACGGCGAACACAAAGACTCATCGGCGTGTAATTGTGCAAACAGCCTTCTAGTTTCAAACTCATCACAGTGAAGGTCAGAGCTCCGAGTGAAGGAACAAGTGAAGTTATGTTTTTCTTCCTCGCCGAGTCTACAGACAGATCGCTTTGTAATTCTGCACTATTGAAAAATATTACATTTAATGCTTCTGGATCACATTCACATGCCACATTTAGTCCAGTTAAAGAGAAGAAGCATGCTTTTATGGTTCAGAAGCAATACAGCGATGGCTGAAGGACATATTGGTTATTGGACTCTGATGGTGAAGTTGAGGACTTTACATTTTGTTTTTGTGCCTCAGGTCATGTTGCTGTGTTGCTGTCTTTATAAACCAAGATGGAGAGCGTCTGTGTGCTTTTGTTTGTTACTCCAGGCTCAGGTTTGTGAAACACGGCCGTTTCATGTGCACAGAAAGGTTTGAAATCATCTGCGCGTGACTAAGGCGCTGGTCTTGCTTGAGGAATGTTTAATTTTGCTGGCTTAAAAAGTGTAGGAAATCAGACTTTTTGTTACGCAAATTCTCTTTCAGCATTTGCTTATGAATATCAATCAATCAATTAAATTTTATTTGTATCGCACATTTCAGCAGCAAGGCATTTCAAAGTGCTTGACATCATAACAGACACAAAGTCATGCAACATAGAATCAGCAATCAAACCATGACATTAAGTCAAATGCCATCATTAAATTCGTAATTGATTACGTAAAAGCAACTTTCAATACAACTCTAAACAGGTGGGTTTTTAGTCGAGATTTAAAGGAAGTCAGTGTTTCAGCTGTTTTACAGTTTTCTGGAAGTTTGTTCCAGATTTGTGGTGCATAGATGCTGAATGCTGCTTCTCCATGTTTTTTTCTGGGGAAGCAGAGACCAAGACCAGAAGACCTGAGAGGTCTGGAAGGTTGATCCAACAACAGCAGATCTTTAATGCAGTGTTTCCCAACCCTGGTCCTCAAGGCACACTGTCCTACATGTTTTAGAGGTTTCCCTGCTTTAATGTGCCTGATTCAACTGATTGCAGTTCAACAAACGCCTGTTAATCAGTCATCAATTCAAATCAGCTGGACTGAAGCAAGGAAATACCTAAAACATGCAGGACAGTGCGCCTTGAGGACCAGGGTTGGGAAACATTGCTTTAATGTATTGTGATGCTAAGTTGTTCAGTGATTTATAAACTAACAACAATATTTTAAAGTCTATTCTTTGAGCTACAGGGAGCCAGTGGAGGGACTTTAAAACTGGTGTTATGTGATCTATCCTTCTGGTTTTAGTGAGAACGCGAGCAGCAGCATCTGCATCAGCCGCAGCTGTTTGATTGATTTGTTGGACAGACCTGTGAAGACGCTGTTGCAATAATCAATGCGACTGAAGATAAACACATGGATGAGTTTCTCCAGATCTGGCTGAGTCATTAGTCCTCTAATCCTGGAGATGTTCTTCAGGTGATAGAAGGCCGACTTTGTGATTGTCTTTATGTGGCTCTGAAGGTTCAGGTCAGAGTCCATCACTACTCCCAGGTTTCGGGCCGATCGCTAGGTTTTAGTTGTAATAACTGAAGTGAATATGAGCGACATCCCATTCTTAATCCTCTGGCTTTAATGCAGTCAAAATTAGAACATCGCCTATAAGTGCAACAGTTTAGGTAAAATAAATCAAGTGTATTGATTTGTTGTTCAACAGATGAAAAATGAAAGTGGAACAGTCATTTTATAGAGATTCATGACACGCAGAGGAAAATATTTCAAGGTTTTATATTTTTTTCTATCTAAATGATTGTCTTGCAAGTAAAAACCCAAAATTTGATGTTTCAGAAAATTACCACACTATTAGATTTGATATCCTGTTTTTTCGGAATCCCTTCAGTGTGAACAATTTGGTCGATAGCAAACGGTACTTGTTGTTTGGCTGATGGATTTATGTCACTGGGTGAACGAAGGTGAAAAACTAAATTGCTTTGTGACAGAAGAGTGCATTAAGCATCATCTGAACGAGGCAACGACCAAATATAACGAGAGACTTTGGAGAAACTGGCCAAATAGAAAAAACTCATCGCCAAGGAAAAGTTGTACTTTTTTACCAAACTTTTTTTTTTTGTTTCCGTAGTAAGAATTAAAATTCAGATGCAAGGGTTCCTCTTAGTCTGGATAATATTTTAGTTGTCTAACATTAAAGTTTCAACATTACACCATACATAGCTGAAGATTTATCTTTTTTTTAAAAAAGATAAATAAATTTGTAAAAATTAAATGTTTTTTGTTGTTCTGCACCTCAAAATAACTGTCGCTTCCTACTACCGTTAATGAGGCTGGTACCGCTGCTTGCCCCCTCACAATACTGTATCTCAAAGCATGCAGCTCGATCCCATGAGGGGAGCTTTTACTTTTGATGGCATTTCGAGTAACAAAAAACGAGCCAAATTCAACTCAAAACAAAAGACTGACACAAAACAAAGTCAGTTTCACTCAAAATAGACTTTGTCTGCCCCTCTGAGCTGCTCTTTAGAATTACAGTGATGGCAGAATGTCAGAACTACAGACACTGTGGAACAACTGCTATAAACTCATTGCATCTCTGAATAGTGCTGTTTATGCTATATGCTATATGCATATCTTCTAGTGGTGGCAAAAGAAACAAAAAAACTAGCATGCTCTGGACTTAAGATGGAGTACATGCACACATATTCATGACATACTCATGACAGATTAATTTGATGCATCAAAGAGTGATGTCATCACTGCTGATGTCATTGTTACCAGTAGAACTGAACATTCTAATGGTGGATTCACATCAAACACGTTTTCAGCGTAATGCAAGTCTGGTTTATATTCAAAGTCTTTATGGAGTGTTGGATGCGCTAGATGTGCCAAACGCTCCAAACAGTTCAAATCGCACCGAGCTAGACGCTCGAAACGCGCCTCCACATAGACTTTGAATGCAAACCAGACGAGCCTGACCCTCGAAGCGCATTTAGTGTTAATGCACCATTATATGTCCAGTGTCACATTAGGTCAGTGCTTCTCAATTCCAGTCCTCAGGCCTCCCTGCTCTGCATGTTTTAGATGAGTCTCTATTTCAGAACATCTGATCCAAATGATTGCATGATCTCTTCTGCAATCATCAAGTTCTGCAGAAGCCTGTTGATCACCCACAGATTCAATGCAGGTGTGTGGCAGAAGGGGAACATCTAAAACATGCAGAGCAGGGGGCCTGAGGACTGGAACTGAGAAACACTGCATTATGTCCATCATATTAGGACCAAAGCCCGGTCCTAATATGATGGATTCATTGCTTTAGGTCAGGGGTAACGTTAAGAGGTAAGATGCAAATTAAGTTTTAGTTAAGGTTAGGGTTAGGAATAGACTAGTATTGGTTATGGTTAGGGAAAATGTCTGGGTTAAGCAAAATCACAGCTACTAAAATGAAGGGAAATTAATGCAAAGTTCTAATATGGGTCGAAATAGTTTTGACAAACCTGTATATCATTTTGTTTTTTACATCATTATAAACAATGATGACATAATGTTAGGTTGTATTTCTGCCAATTGCGTAGCTGCACTACACTAGTAGTCTAATGTGTTGAATGTGCAGAGACACATTCAACACATTAGAAACCAATCAGAACCAAAAGTTTGCCTTTTGGTTCTGATTGGTTGTTTCTGGACAGCAGCAGAACCAGAGGACTTTTCACAGATTCTCTGTTTCATATTCTACTGTCAGACACTTTTAACAAATATTCATCCATCCATCATCTAACACACTTATCCTTGCACACACACATTCACACCTTAGGACAATTTAGAGAGACCAATTAATCAATTAATTTTGAGAAATTCTACCTGTTTCAGCTTTTATATAGGAAAGTTTTAATAATGTTTCTTATGCTGTTTTGAACTCTGAAACTGATCTTGAGTTTTCTCCATTAATTTTGGAGTCAGGAATTTTATTTGTGTCGAGGCCTGTCTCTGTTTTTAATTCCCAAATTTATGTAAAGCCTCAAATTTCTATAATGCCCAGTTTTAGCAAAACCTGGTTTTGGACAGTGACCCAGGTTAGTCCCACCTGGGTGTGGGTCGGCGTAAAGGCCGAGCCGGGCAAAGTTTGCCCTTCATGCCAACGCCAACATGAAGGCCCTGCATGCAACCAGTGGAGGTTGGTCGCATGGACGTCTGTCTTTCCTCAGACCTCCATGTTTGTGTG
>CAEFZX010013124.1:0-10231 GCA_903066825.1 Alfaro cultratus | reverse complement strand
CAAAGTTCTGCCAGAGATGGGAGTTAAAGCTCTGTCTTTTTGAAGATAAATTTAGTTAAAATAGAATCAGATCAAAATGTTGTGTTATTTACTTACAGGTATGGGAGTTCCTCTCTCTGACGGAGGTATCATGTCAACAGTGAGGACTTGGGGTGGGTCAATACCCTTGCCTACTTTCTGATGGATGAGGTGCATCGCAAGGGCAAACTGCTCCCTGTTCAGTTTGCCTATCTGTCTTGTATCTGCCAAAGACCTGCAGAGCAGAAGATTACATAGCTAACAAAATTACATTTATTTTACTCAGAATTGCTGTGCATACCAACAGAAAAGAACAGGGATCACCCGAGTGATTCTAGTTACTTCAGGTGCAATTTGTGTCATTGAGAAAGTTTGTGTTAGAATATAACGATATGTAAAAAAGTGTAATAATGTTTTAAAAGTCATCCCAATACTGTTACAAAAACGCTAAAAACAAGAGCACATTAACTTACTTTCTACCTCTACTACCGGTAGGCTTTTGAACATGTTGTCTGGTTATCAAGGGTTAATGGATATACACAGTCTTATGCACAGGGAAAAGCAGGAGGATATCAATGGGTGGGCTTCAGTGATGTCCTGAACTATCACACCAATGTGGGTAGCAGTACCCTCTGATGACAAATTTAAAAAATCTGTTGTAGATCAGATGTAACATACAATTTAGTTTTGGAATAGACAAGGGCTGAGGAGTCAAATTCCAATGTATTCACGTTTTCCTCTTTAGAGGTTAACAAAGGTCATTCTGGGTACTGTGGTGGCACAGGGGTTAAGCAAAGCCCACATAAGGAGGCCTTAGTCCTCGATGTGGTCGTCGCAGGTTAGATTCCCATCCAGGTGACCTTTTCCGAATGCCTTCCCTCTCTCTCATTACCTACTTTCCTGTTCTAGCACTTTGAAATAAAGGCCACTAGAGCCAAAAAAAAAACAACTAAAAAATAAACAAAAAACAAAATAAAACAAAAGCCATTCATATCCACTTTGGTGCAAATTGGATGGTGCATGTGTGCTTTAGAGCCAGCCGTATGCAAACGGGAAGAGATTGGAATTTGCTATTCTGCTGCTCTGACATTCCAGCCACAAGACAAAGTGGCTTGCAGCGTCATAATGTTCTTTCATCTAACAGGTTGAAATCTATATGAATCAGAGTAAAAGGAAGATGACTAAAGGTAAAATAAGTGATTTTTTGGGGATGGGGCTAAGGTGATGTCACCATTTGACCAAGTGAATGTGTTGGGCACTGGTTTGCTATGACGTACAGAAAGTTTGTGTGGAAGTTACTGTATTTTACCCCAGAGGATACATGTCAAGTGGTCAGATTTTGAGGCTTGGCCATACCCACATGGTGTGATGCTGCAAAAAGCTTTTGCTAACTTTTGATCATCAGAAGTTCAAGACTGTGATGAGTAATTGGGAAGTCTGCAGGTAAAAAGTTGTAGCAGTAGTTCACCAAGATCCAAACTAGCTGACTGCCTGTTGGGCTTGGACTACCAATCCAAAGGACTTTTTTGTGGGACCTGACAAGTTACACGCGTAATTTCATACTCGTCAGTCAAAGCATAGATTGGGGCTGTTTTTGTTTGTTTTTTTAATTTCCAGGGAGTGCTGTGGAAGAATTAGGCCATGCCCACTATATATTGCACTGCATTCCTTTTGAGGGGCTGGATTAAGAACGATCATGGTGGGTTTCGTCTGCTTTGTCATATGTCAAAACAAATCAATTTTAATCCCCTTCCCTCAACTACATACTGACCAAAGATGAAGCTGATAAGCTCAAAAATATAAACAACTCAAATGCAGGTATTAAGATTAAAAATAATCACATTTTTATATCGCTTTTTCAGACACTCAGAGGCTTAAGATTAAGCAAACAAAAAGACTTTTGGCAGGAACCACCTATGTACCGAGTTTCAGATCTCTTGAATGTACAGTAGTTTATGTGGCACTGTAAAGACCCCTAAACTCAGGGGGATTTAACTGAAATCCAAAAATTACTTGTGGAGGACAATTTTCGTTGAAGTTTGGTGAGTTTTGGAATATGTTTAGGCCTCCAAAAAAGGCACATAATTATTGACATGCAACAAGCTGAGGTAGGTTCGTAGACTTTTCAACTTGCTTAATATGTTTTAATTGAACAGACAAACAAAAACCAGCAGAACATCATTCTGCTAATTATGAGAAGCTTAGAACTGTAGAATTAAGGTAAAAATGCACCATCGGGTTAACATTAATTGGCACAACTTGCTCGGCTGTAATACTACAATATAGTTAGAAGTACGTCAGATCAGAAATCTGCCAAAGCTAAAAATAACCAAACTCTATCCTAGAATAACACTGACTATTAATTTTAAGGAAGTAGAGCAAACATTTTTGATTCTGGTTTGCTAGGAAAATCTCAGATTTGTAACAATTGTTTTTGTGTGTTCACAGCTGTACTTTAGATTTTGAAAACCCAGAGCTTAATAACCTATGTGTGACAGTGTAAAAAGACTGGGAGTGAAAAATATGCATTAAAGAATCTGGACTTTACTACACTGTTCTTCAGTAACAGTGCAGCTTTTCGCGCCACCATCACCTTTTCATTGCGGCAAAGGTGGAGATGGTGGCAGTTCACCCTGCAATCAGGTTACTCGTTCGATGCCCACTCAACCCATCTCTGTTGTTGTGTCCTTGGGTAAGACACTTCACCCGCGTTGCCTGAGGGTGGAGGTCAGAGGGCCTGGTGGTGTCAGTGCATGACAACCTCACTGTCATATCAGACTGCCCCGGGGCACCTGTGGCTACTATCCGGTAGCATGGCACCATCAGGGTGTGAGTGTGTACATGAATGGGTGAATGACTGTAGTTTGAAGTGCATTGGGATCCTCTGGACTTGGTAATGTGCTATACAAGTTCAAAGCCAATTAATTACAAAGAAGTGTAAAGATGCACCTTAGAGAGCCTTGGAGAATATATCTGTTTTGCTTTGTTTTAGTTTTGCTTAACATACATTTTAAAACATTTAGTTAGAGGACAGATACAAAACATGCCTGGAGGAATCTTCACAACTCCACTGGAAGAATTTCTGATGAGCTGCAAATAAATCTAGGCTGGACAAGCTGTTCTCCTGGAACCAGAAAGAGAAGTAGCTCTGCTGTGGCTCAGGTAACTTGTTGGATAGAAAACATCTGCAAGAGAACATGGAAGGTATATAATAAGAGAAGAATTTTTAAATCCCAATCCCAATCCTTTTCAATTTATTTAACAGTTTCCTGTATCCTGTATTACTGGATTAATCCAGAGGGAGATAAAAAAGAGGGGCGTGGATGCAGAGCAGGGGCAAAGAGGATAGAGAGGGAAGAAGTTCAAACTATTGCTTCCATCAATCATAATGGGCAATGTGAGATTGATAGCTAACAAACTGGATGAACTTTAAGCCCTGACAATGACCCAGCCAGGGTTTTTTCCGAATGCAGTAGTATCTGTTTTACAAAGACATCGCTGCAGGAACATATCGCCAACTCCAACGTCTCTCTGCTGGGCTTCCTGATTATACGAGCAGACAAAGATTTAACAAACAGATTAACAGGAGGTGGATCAGCAGTGCTCATCAACAACAGATGGTGTCCTCCAGGACATTACCATAAAGTGTTGTCGCTACAGTCCAGACATTGAACTCTTGTCAGTAAGTTTCCAACATAATATTCAAAAGTTCACCAGTGTCATTTAAGCAATTGCTTACATTCCTCTCTCAGCTATGGCTGACAATACATGTGAATCCATCAGTTCTATTGTTCCTGAGCAACAGGCAGAACACCCCAATGCGTTCGTAGCAATATCTGGTGATTTTAATCATGCCTTATAGCAGAGATGCTATACTGACAACATTTCAACAGTTTGTCTGCTGCTCTACCAGTTAGTATATCTCTGCATATGTCTTTACATCTCTACAAAGCAAGACCTCCACTAGGGAAATCAAGTCACAACTTTGTTTTTCCCTGCTCAGAATATAAACCCCCTTTTTCAGAAACAACCTGTAAAGAGAACTGTGAGAAAATGGTCACTGGTCCCTGGAAAGACTGAATACAGTGAGTGAATGTGTGAATGACTGGATATAGTGTACACTTTAGAGTCCTCTGAATTTGATAAGGTGCAATTCAAGTAGAGGCCATGTAAAATTTACAGGAAGTTGGCATAGTAATTCAACATTACACTCCTAACTCTAGTTCTAGCAGTAGAAAGAGGAGTTTCAGGAAAGACACACAGTAATGTCTTATTAAAATTCCATAACTCCACAAGTCAAAGACTTCCCTCTTACTGTGGCACAGCTAGGGTGGAGAACCCTGGTGAAAAAATAGAATATTTAAGTATATTTTAAATACACAGTATTTTTCTGAAGTACATTTTTAAAAATATGCTTCTAATACTCTTTAAAAATTTATTTTGGTACACTTTTTAAGGTGTATGTTTTCTAAAATATGCTTTATCCCTTAGGAGTCCAGGCACATATGGTCGTTTTTGACCAATTTTTATTTTACCTTAACAGAAACCATTATATTATATATAATATTGCCTTATGTGGTATCATTTTTTTCAGGACAATCTGAACTTTATGAATTTACACTTAGTTTTTACTTTTGGACATAATGTGGCTGCATTTTGGACCTTGAGTAACAGAAAAACAAAATCCGTTTTGTAAAAATTTTGATTTTTTTCACTGTGAAAATGTCAAATATTCACAACAAATGGTTTTTATCATTTAGATTTACAATACATACTGTAAATTTCTTAAAATGATGTAAAAATATTGCAAACAACACAGTTTTACAACATTATTGGCATGAAAATGAAGGCAATTCCTCATTCGTTTGTATGCAATTTTTGAAAAAAACATCATAGGTCAAAACAAAATGACAAAAAATGTGTAATTGTTTGGAGGAACAAGGTAAAAAAGGTCTTTTGGACTATAGGAAGAACCTTGGCTCCCAGAGTTAGCCATGGCTGTAAGCTGTTTACTGCTAGCTGCTGGGAGAGTGGCTCTGCCTAACCCCTTATTGATCAACTCCTTGCAGCTGCGCAGCGCCGCCATTTTCCTGCTGACGACCGTGCGAACGACTTGAAGGACTTGGACCTAAGCTCAGACGTTCTTCCTGAACAGCGGAGCTTGGGACTAAACTGGAACTTGGAGTCTGATGATTTGTATTTAAAATCAATCAAGAAGAGAAATCCTTTACACGTCGAGGCGTCTTGTCTGTGGTAAACAGTGTGTATGACCCCTTAGGATTCATGGCTCCTGTGACCATCCTTCTTCTTCAAATTTTATTTCTCCGAGGTTTTTGTGGCTCTAGTAGCCCGTATTTTTTGAAAGTAGGCTGACAGGAAAGAGGGCAAGGAGAGGGGGGAAGACATGCAGCAAATGTTGCCGGGCCCAGGAGTCGAACTCGCAACGGCCGCGTCGAGAGCTACGGCCTCTATATGTGGGTTGTGCTAAACCCCTGTGCCACCACAGCACACCCAGCTCCTGTGACCATCCAAGGGAACCATCCAAGTACATTCTGAGAGTTGACACAGCAAAGAGTAGACTGGGATTCTCGCCTTCCTGACATGATGGAGGAACAGTGGATGATTTGGCGAGATTCGCTGAAAGATCTAAGTAGTTTGAAGATTCCAAGACCCTACTGAAGTTTCTCTTTCAGCAGCAAAGACAAGAGAATTGTGTGTTTTTTTTAGACGCATCAACGAAAGCTATTGCAGCAGTTGCCTATCTCAAGGTGGTGAATGAAGCAGGAAGCATATAAACTGGCTTTGTCATGGGGAAGACAAAACTGGCACCCAGACCTGAACGCACAGTCATCTGAACTTGACGTGCACGTGGATACAACAACCTTCTAAGGTGGAGCTCGGCTAAATAAGTAACGAAACAAGGCATTTTTATGTATACATTAGCAACCGTGTTGTGCGCATAAGAAGATCCTCTCATCCCAAGCAGTGGAAGTATGTATCAACAGAAGAAAATCCAGCTGACTATACAACAAGATCTGTACCAGCTGCCTTTCTCTCAGACACTTCTTGGCTTTGGGGGCCTAGTTTTCTTACTCAACCTATACGAGAATCTTTAGAACACGATTCCTTTGAAATTGTTGAGCCAAACATGGATGTTGAAATCCGTTCCCAAATTTCCACTCTGTAGACATAGGCTTCTCTTACACTGCTTGGTTCCCGTCGCTTTTCTACATTCTCTACCTGGCAAGCTTTGAGATGTGCATTTGCTGCCCTTCTTCACGTTGCAAACAGCTTTCATGCAGTCACAGAAAACAAACAGTGTAAAGCGTGGCACTTATGTCAGAAAGCAGGCACACCCAACCAGTTCAGTCTATCAGAGCATGTCATCATTCGGACTGTGCAGGAAGAGGTATACGCTGAAGAATTGGCCTGTTCAAAAACAGTAAGGTGATCTCACGAGGAAGTCCTCTTAAGGCCCTGGATCCCTTTATTGATCCAACATCCTTAGGGTAGGTGATCGGATGAGACATGGAGAAATTTCTCTGGAAGAAAAACACCCTAAGATCATTCCTGGTAAGACCCATATTGGCACACTACTGGTCCAATATTACCATGAACAAACCCTGCACCAAGGCCGTCACTTCACCGAAGGTGCGATTCGGGCAGCAGGTATCTGGATTATTAGTATGAAGAGATTGGTTAGCAATGTCATTTATCATTGTGTCACATGTCGAAAGCTCCGTGGTGTCCCTCAACAACAAAAGATACTTGCATGGTTGTTAGAGCAGTTTACATTGAGGTTATTGAGTCTCTAGACACCTCCTGCTTCATCAAAGCCCTCAGGAGATTTCTGGTCATTCGAGGTCCTGTGAAACAGATCTGATTGGACAGAGGCACACATTTTGTAAGCGCATCAGCAGAACTAAAGATCCCATCTAATATTGACTCCAAATCTGTTGAGAAGCATTTGGAAGACAGAGGCTGCTCATGGGTCTTTAATCCCCCACATGCATCTCATTTGGGTGGCTCGTGGGAAAGGTTAATTGGCATAGCCAGAAGAATCCATGATTCAATGTTTCTGCAAGTTGGGACATCAAGTGTGACACATGAGGTACTTACAACACTGATAGCAGAAGTGGTTGCAATTATCAATTCAAGGCCTCTCCTACCAGTGTCTATTGAGCCAAATGACCCAATTATACTGCGGAATATGTTTGTTCAAATCAATGGACTATTGACGTGAGGGCTCAGGGGATAACTTTTCACAAGTAAGATGGACATATAATTGTTTATATTTTGTGAATAGAATATTACTATACTGTATGTATGTCCATCAGCGAAATGCCAGACATATTAGCTACAGTGCTTGGTGTACTACTGGGGTTCAGCCCTGCTATAAAGGCTAACCGAGGTCTTGTATATCTTAAAAAGTTTTAATTATTCCCTAACATTGATTTAGATTATCTGACACAAGACCTTACCATAGAAATAAAACAATATACTATATATATTGGAAGAAAGTGGTCGACCGCTCCAAGAAGGCGGACCTACGTCGCACCAGCGACAAAAGGCAAGACTCGTCCATGAGGCAATATTCTTAATTATGTCTACGCATTTATATACATGAAGCCATTTAAATAAATGATGAACTTGTACTTGGAAAGATTTCTTATGTGCTAAAACATTTTCTATATATGTTTTCTTGAAACTGTACTTTCATCGCATTTACCTAGATATCCAGAAACTCTAATATAAACTTCACAATATTCAACTATAAAATATTGGCTTCATGTGAAACATGATTGCACAAAAAAGCTAACCACAACAGGGAAAATGAAGTTTAACTGAAAATGAAATGCAGACAAATCCTTTAGCTATAAAAACATGCCGATAAGGAAGTATGTGCAGCTTTTTTGTTCCTGGTTCCGCAAATGAGTCCAGTCAAGGAGAACAGCTTGTCCTGTCCAAATCTCTTTACACCTGTTCAGAAGATCTTCCAATGCAACTGAGAAGATTCTTGCATGCATGTGTTGTGTATGTTCTCGAGCTTAACATATTAAAATGCATTGGGTTCTCCCAAGTGTATCTTTTCACTTCTTAGTAATTAGTGAAAAGCTGCACTTTTATTGACAAAGTTATAAAACTAGATCCAAATTATTTAGTACAAATTTTGCACTCCCAATCTCTGCAATTAGACATAGATTATTAAGCAGCATTAAAAGCCAAACTACAAAAGTCAGCAGGGCACCTATAAAAACTTGTAACTATAGTTAAAACAGTTAGCAGTACTGTCAAATATTGTCATTGATTACAGTAGTTAATTAGTATTGCAATCAAGACTAATGTCACTGTATTAACTACTGTAGTCTTGTAGTCAAGACCTGTAATCAGCAGGTCTTTCCAATTAGTGTTACTCCGACTGAGCATTTTAAGCTTAATTTGAAATTTCTCATAATAAGCAGAGTGATGTTCTTTAATTTATCTCTGTAGTAAAGTATTTTTGAATTGAATGCTGCAATTACCGGTACTCCTTTTCCTGGTGTACTTTTCCCACCACATTTTCTGATTCCTCTTAATTTTCCTTAAATTTGCTTGGATTCAGCACTCTTTTGTAAGATATGCTCTTTGTGGAGGGTGCCAGTGGCTGCTTTCTGGATATCTGTCAAGTCTGCAGCCTGCTAAGACCATTTAGAGGCTCAGGGAGCCTTTGCATGTGTTTTCAATTAATCTTAATTGAATAACCTTAATACTACCTAATGGGTGTTATAGCATGGGTTTGAATATTTAATTCTTTAATAATATTCACATTTCGTAAGACACCAAATTTAGGATTTTCTGTACCTGTAAACTATATCAAAACTACAAGAAATTGAGGCTTACTATTTTTCATTCAAAATAATCTACAGAATAATTTCTGAAATGAATGACAAAATAAATTATGAACTTTTTCATAATATTCTTCTTTTTTTGGGGGGGAGGGGCTGTATGTTAGTTGTAGTTGTTACTACAACTTTGACCGAATTGTTAGGAAAAAAACTGATAATGCAAAAACATATGATTTAAAGTCCCAACCAGCAATCAAAATTTCATCTACTTACATGTGGACAGGTTTTCAGGTATTAAGATAACGTTTAAAAAACAAACAGTTATTTGTCACAGTGGATTTTCTTGGTAGAGAGGGCTGGACTGCCAGTGTCTATTCAATTTTCAAACACAATAGCGACCACCTATCCTTACCATATATGTGCAAGGATGTTCTGAGAAAGTCCAGATTGAATGAAGATATCCTTTACTTCCTGTCCACTGACAAAGCCATCCAGATCTGCGTCCGTCTTCAGAAAGATGTCATCATAGCGACCACGTTCTGACAATGGCACCACCCAGTTCAGTGAATGCTAAAACATGAAAACATGCATGTAACTTCATATTTTGTGATCAGTCTAATACCCTGTTTTGAGGTTGTACATATAGAACAAAACAATAACTAAAGTTCACAACTGTGTCACAACTATTTAGAAAAGTCTAGTATTTCATATAGTATTTCAAATAAAATAACCTGAAGGGGCATTATCATAACTGTTCCCTTCAATTGTTATAAAAATGGTATATATATGCAAAATATGACTTAAAAGAAATTTGACACCTTAAAATTTAAAAACTCCTGATTCTTTTGAAACCCCCATGTACAAGAAGTCATCTCAACACTGCTCCTCTGTTAACCCTTTAACAACAATTTTACCAACATTTCGCTAAGAAGTAGCTCTTATAATCATCTGTTGTAATGATCCAGCTCCAAGGAGGAGATGTGCCTTGAAGGTGGACCCTGGTCCGCCCAGGTATTTTGCACAGCTGAATGGCTGCCACATGTTGCCTGTGATATGGTCAAGGCCTCCAGTACCAGATACCGCAAAGCAGCCCCACAGCATTATGGATCCTCCACTATGCTTGACTGTTGGTATGGTGTTCTTTTCCTTAAAGGCTTCATTGCACCGTCTGTAAACATACTGTTTGTGTGAATTACCAAACCCGGTTTTTTTCATGATTTTAAAATTTTATTGGTTAAACGTAAACCACATTAATCCTCAGACAATAACCTAACACACACAAAATAAAGAAAATAAAAAATAAAGAATCTGAAAACCTCACTAGAATGTAAATAGTACTTTTCCTCAGTTTTTGTCTCATAAAGATGTAGTGCATCGGTCTGTTCGCC
>CAEFZX010013121.1:0-73108 GCA_903066825.1 Alfaro cultratus | reverse complement strand
GTTGTCTGGACCCTTTAAGTTCTAGAGATCTATATATATATATATATATAGATATATATATATATATATATATATATATATACATCCAGTATATGTGTGTGTGCGCATACATACGGTAGGTGTATAAACTCTTGTTTAGTTAAAGCCTCAAAGTAACCTTTTGCAATCTTAAGATCTTGCTAGAATAAAATAAGATACCATATATCATCTGAACAAGTTTTTGAATATATACAATGTGCAATAATATAATACATATTAAATATTATGACCAGATATTTTCAGCATATCAGTTCCTTTTCATGTCCTCCCAGTCAATCTATTAGCAGGTTGCTGACTTTATGTTATGGTTTTCTTCTGACAGATTTGTGATGATCCAACTTTCCTGACATCTTAACATGTTTTACTGCTCACCATTACATACCATTTATGTAATGGCAGTCTTCTTGACTGCCAGTTGGTGTTTACCTTCAGGATGTCCAGAGACCTTCACCTTTCTGGAGCAGGGATCACATGAGCCCAACGTGCTGATGAAACATTTCTAATTTTAAAAAATGTGGCTGATGTGTTTACAGAGTTGAATTGCATGAACAATCTGTTGTTTTTAACCTCTCAATATGTTTAATTATGATTAATCTGATGTTCAAGAATAAAGCTGTATTCCTTCTAATCTGTATAGTTCTTGTTAATAGGTAATAGTCTATGATGACAAATTATTATGCCTTCTATGTAGTCTTTACTGTAGTGCTTCAGAAACTGAGTTATACAATTAGAGATATAAGGTAAGGACTTCAATGTACCAGTATTGTTTTGACACAAGTACATTTTAATTGAAATAAAATCTAATCAAACTCTGAGTTTTAATGAAAAAAACAAAAACAACAAAAAACAAAAGTGATTTGATTCAGTCCTAACAGTAATTCGCACATTCCCACTCCAAACCATGATGATCAGGAACCATATGTTAAACAAGTTATAAATCTAATAAAATTCACAACCAAGTCATTTCAAAAAAGTCATTTCAGTTCAATCATAAATGCATTCCTGTTGATGCCAGTTATCAAAGTGTATCAAGTTCAACTAAGTTAACAGTTTTGAAAGGAATCCCAGCAGACTCCATAAGTTTGCGCCAGTCACTCCTGCTGGTCAAGCAGTAGACAATCGTATATGTTGTGTCATTAGCTTCACAGCAGTTCCTCACACTAAACATGCATGGAGTGACAGCAGAAAGGAGAACTCTCCTTCAACAGGAATTTACAGAATAATCAGCTGTTGAAAGAGGAACAGCTACTCTTGGTCTCTCATTTTCAGTTTTGCTTTTGACTTTCAAAAGTTATTTAGTAGAACCAGGTTCTATAGCTACTGTTAGACATTCAACTGCACATTCACAATGTACACATTGGGCAAACCTTTGTTTCAAGGCTCCAAAATAAATGAATAACATAAAATCAAGTTAAAAAGGAAGACAGTTTAAATATAAATATATGCAATATAAAGATTAGTGGGATGTTTTTCAGTCTTCTGGCATCAGGAATTAAGTTCTCCATTTGAATCTGCTATATATTTTGCCAGAGGGCAGCAGGGAGAACAAATCCTGGTAAGCGTGGATTCTTATTGTCACAACCCTGGTCAAGCAGCAATGTCAGTTGGAAGTATGAAATGCTTGACGTTGCAAGTATTCTATGCTTGCCAGTCATGGATGAAAGGAAGAGCAGTCTCGATTATACTCTCTGCTGTTTACACCAGTCTCTCTACACCAGGGGTCTTCATCTCCAGGCCTCAAGGGCCGCTGACCTGCAACTTTTAGAAGAGTCTTTCCTCAATCAGATCAATGGCAAGGCTCTGGAGAACTTGATTGTAAACTTAGGAGGTATTCCTCGTCAGTATTAAAAAAGCATAACCATCTCTACAAACCAGATGAATCGTGTCTTAATAACCCTAGATCCAAATTATTCACATGAAACATTTTCTGTACTGTGAATCAGACACAGACCACCAAGCAGAAAACACCAAACACTGTCCCAGTAGAGATATCACAAGAACCTCAAGGACAGATGAGCCAGACAAATAACTCTATATCATCACAAGGGCTGATATCAACATGGTTCCACAACAATCAGATAAGCAGCAGTATCCAAGGACACTAACTGGAGTCTGAGTGACCGGTGAGCTCCACCTACAAATTTCTTCTATCTACTCCATCTCCTGCTTCAGTTATTACAGCAGGAAATTAGTGATCAGGGCCAAAATCTAGTTGTACTGATGGACTCTGACCTGAACCTTCAGAGCCACATAAAGACAGTCACAAAGTCGGCCTTCTATCACCTGAAGAACATCTCCAGGATTAAAGGACTAATGTCTCAGCGAGATCTAGAGAAACTCAGTGAATTTATCTTTAGTTACATTGATTACTGCAACAGTGTCTTCACAGATCTGCCTAAAAAAAAAATCATCCTTCAGCTGCAGCTGATCCAGAACTCTGCTGCTGGAGTTCTCACTAAAACCAAGAGGACAGCGCAGATAAATCCAGTTTTAAAGTCCCTACATTGGCTCCCTGTAGCTCGAAGAATAAACTATAAAATACTGCTGGTAGTTTCTAAATCACTGATCAGATTAGCATCACATTAAAGATCTGCTGTTGTATCAACCTTCCAGAACCTCTCAGGTTCTGGTTCTGCTCTGCATCCCCAGAACCAATGGAGAAGCAGCATTCAGCTTCTATGCACCACAAATCTGGAACAAACTTCTAGAAAACTGCAAAACCGCTGAAACCCTGAGTTCCTTTAAATCTAGACTAAAAACCCAG
The DNA here is from genome assembly GCA_903066825.1 of Alfaro cultratus. Taxonomy (NCBI): domain Eukaryota; kingdom Metazoa; phylum Chordata; class Actinopteri; order Cyprinodontiformes; family Poeciliidae; genus Alfaro; species Alfaro cultratus. The sequence continues at coordinate 70,305 of CAEFZX010013121.1, read as the reverse complement.
CTGTTTGGAGTTGCTTTTGAAACCTACCCGGAACGCTGATTAATTCTAGTCTTAATTCTAATATTTGATAATTATTTTTGATAAATTGATGATGGTATTTGACTAAATAGGTTTCTTGCTTGTTTACTGTTCTAAACAATTTTTTTTCCTATTGTGTTACATTTTTAACCTTGCTGCTGAAATTTGCTATGCAAATCAACTTGACTTCCCATTTTCCATGACTCACTGGGGTGAGGTTCATATGAGGAAAAGTGAAAGTAAGTTGGACCAAGAAGATATTTATTGTTGTAGGAGTGTTTCAGTTGTTCACTGAAAACAAGCAGTGTTTGTCTCTACCTGACGTTAGAAGAGTCTGCACTGTAAAAGTAAGTATTTTTATTTTATTTTAGAGCTCAGTTTGCTTGATAGAAATGAATACTGAATATCAAATTTATGACACTATCACTGGGTTTGAATCTGCCACTTTTCAGTTATACAGACTAAACATTTAGACAAATTAGTACTGATTTTTACTGTTACATTATTATTATAAGATCAATTATTATCATTAATTTTAAATTGATTAAAAATGTTAAATTAAAATGTTTAATATATATTGTTAACATTCAAGTTCATTTAACTCAAGATATTCCTGTATTTCAGATATGGTGACTTATCTTTCAAGTGCCTGGAATTATCTTTCTTCACAAAGTAAGTTTGCTTATGATTTGTATAATATTTTTGATGAACTATGGTTGCAGACAGAGTGGGAATGGATGGTGTCTATGCAGCAATATGTTGTGTAACAACAATGGTATTATAACAAGCAGTTCTAGGAGTCTAGTTCAGTTTTTGTTTGGAAACATTTTTAGGACATTAAAAAATTACATGATTTTCTGGACTGAGATGGAAGAAATTTCAACCCATCCACTGATGGATTTTTACAAACCTCTGACTCAGTGATTGTAGTAGACAACATAGAAGCATAAAATTGTATGTCATCATCAAAAATGATGTAAAGATGTACAGCATACTCTGAGCCAGAAGAATCATATGGATAGTGATACTCAACCCTGGTCCTCAGGGCCCAAAGTCCTTCATGTGTCTATTGACAGCTTCAGCATATATACTCCAAGCATGTGAGAACCAAGGCTAAGCTGATTTCCCACTGTATCCACTCTATAGTGAGTTTAATCTTCTTTTATATGGTCGCCCTTTTAACATGCTAAAAACACTAAAATGCCATTTTAGGATGCCTAAAATGGCAGAACCTGGAGTGGTCAGATTTCTTTCCATCCTGCTGCCATTATTGAGCTTAATCTCACTGGCTTAGACTGCAATACCCAGACTTGACCATGTTTTAGGTTTTAGAAACAATGCACATTTAATATTTTTGTTATTTTGGCAGCATAATGCACTTAATGCAGTGGGGCATCAGTTATTGTAGTTAAGTGATACCAGCAGAATGACTGCAATGTCTTTTGTGAATGATTTTTCTTTTAAATAATTGAACTGAACTGAAACAAGCTATTGCAGAACTTGATTAAAACTAAAAATAATGTTATTTGTAAATTGTAGAGTAAGTACAGAAATAAAAATATAAGTACATGGAGCAATAACTGAAAGAGTTTAGGAACACAAATTTCTGGGATACATGAAATATTATATCGAATAAAGCCAAGCAGTTGGTTAAAACAGAAAACAGTGCTATTTGAAGTTCTCTCTTTTAACAGAAAGCAGTTCCTTCTGTTTAACCAACAGTGTTTTCTGTTTGCCTAACAGAACTGGTTTAACTATGCTGTTAAACCAGTTCTGTTCCCTAGTTTACCCGACCACAGGTACTGTGCAAAGATATGAAGCAACAATTATGCAATTATGCACATTAAAGCAATTAATTAAACTCCAAAAAAGAGCAATAAGAAATATCAAAAAGGTTTTTCACCTGGATCACACAAACCCATTATTTATACATTTAAATTGATAAAATTTCACTGATTTGGTAAATTAACAAGCAGTGTTCAACTAATTTAAAGCGCAAAGTGACCAGTTACAAGAAAATATTTAAAAGTTATTTCTTAAAAAAAAAAATACAAAGGGAAATACAAATTCAAAGATCAGAACCACAAAAAGAAGTTTTGTGGTTCTGAAACTGTGGTGTGAAACTGGAACAATTTGACTGCGAAATTAAAGCAATGTCCAAACATTAAACTTGAATAATTAAATTCAAGCTTAATTACTGTATAAGAAAATGGTCTACACTACATAAGGAAATTATTTTGATATATTATGTTATTGTTGTTGTTATTATAGCATTATTATAAATGCTTTTATTATAAAATATCTTTTTTTAACATTTGTTTTTGTCAGAATTTTGTGAGGAATGGAGGAAAATAACATGGGGGTAAGTGCATTTTGACAAGTCACCTTTTCAACAACAAAAAAAGACCTTTGTGACATTTATTTTGATATTCTACTTCTACATTTCAGCAAATTAATTTGCACATTAGCTAAATATGTGCTAAATATTTGGCTAGCCACCCAAAAATTTTGTTAGCAAAATAACTTTGAACCAAAGATTTAGTTCGAAATCTATATATTTAGCTCGACCTTAAAAATTTAGTTGGGATTTAAATATGTAGTTTGAAAAGTAAATATTTAGCTTCCTAACTAAATATTTTATATGAAAACCACATACGTAATATGTAAACTAAATGTTTAGCTTGTGAATTAAATATTAGTTTGGAATTCTGACATAAATGTATGACTAACATGGTGAAAGTATGACCGATGATGAACATCCAGTTTTTTTTCTTTATCACAAGCTAAAACCAAAATATTGCTTTTAATTTTTTACTGCGTAACTTTACAAACAAAACCCGATAGGTACAGAAATACTACTACAGAGCTTTTAATGCCCTGAACCTAACGGAAAAATCCAGTCACCAAATAAAAGGTTTTGATCTGGCTTGGCTATCGGTGAGGAAATACACTCCCCCCATACATACATGATAGGAGATATTGATGGATTTTTTGGTACTAAATATAGTGAAAAGGTTGGTAAGTTGGCAAAAGTGGGGTGAATATTGTTAACCGAGCTAATATGTCAATCCTCAGTCAGGACAGACTAAAAATCAACACAGGCTGATTTTCAGTCCTTTGTGGACATAAATAAGACCCCTTCTTCCCAAGACCTTTTGACAATTTTTAATAAAATACATATTCCAGTCAAAAATATATGGTTTCTTCTTTAATGGTTTATTTGCTTTTCTGACCAGGGACAATGAGGCTGAGCTCAAATTTGTAAAAAACTACAGACCTCAGGGTGAGAATCAGACGCTCCGGATTCTTCTGCATGGACCAGAAGGCGCTGGAAAGTCCAGTTTCATCAACTCAGTCCATAGTGTCCTAAAGGGCCGAATTTACTCACAGGCTTTGGCAGATAACTACAGCAGTGGCAGAAGTTTCACTAAAGAGGTAAAAAAAAAAAATTCACTAATTTGTTTGCAATTTTTTAAAATCCTTTCAAAATTCTTTGTTCATATTGTTTGATGCAATAAAAGAAATCAGGTTTAAGCAAAAAGGAAGAAAAAAAAAATCTGTGTGTAAACTCACAGCACTATATTTAAATAAAAGCAGAAAACAATTTAAAGTCACTTAATGACGACTATGACAGGTTTATCAAAAAGTCACAAAACACCTGGACAGCTAATGTGTGAAAGGCATTAAAGTCTTATTCTACTATTAGTTTTAGACTTATTTGTATAAATATTTTGTGACTTCTAAAAGCCTAATCAGGAAGTGGTTCTGCAAATCAACCTTTGACTAGAGGGCCAAACAAAAGGACAACTGTTCCTTTTAATTTTAGTGTTTTATGTCTTTTTCCTTGCTCAAATAAATTTAGATAAACAATGATAAAACAAGCCCTAATACATTAAAGTTTTCCATTTCACTGCTTTAATAAATTACTAATTTGTAGCAGGTCAAATCAGACTTTATTCAATACAATTATTTCCTAGTCCGGAGTCTGCTACTCCGGACTAGCTACAAGTTAAAACTAAAGAGCTACAAGTTGAAACTACAGAGCTACAAGTTGAAACTACAGAGCTACAAGTTTAAACTACAGAGCTACAAGTTGAAACTACAGAGCTACAAGTTAAAACTACAAAGCTACAAGTTAAAACTACGGAGCTACAAGTTAAAACTACAAAGCTACAAGTTAAAACTAAAGAGCTACAAGTTGAAACTACAGAGCTACAAGTTGAAACTACAGAGCTACAAGTTGAAACTACAGAGCTACAAGTTGAAACTACAGAGCTACAAGTTAAAACTACAGAGCTACAAGTTGAAACTACAGAGCTACAAGTTGAAACTAGAAAATTTGTGACTCATTGTGCTAGTTAGACCAGGGATAACAGACACTCAACTTATTAGGAATTCATGGAGCATGTTGAAACACTTCGGAGAGATGATAGATTCACAGTGGTTTCATCTTGCCTAAAGGATCACTTTTTTTTTTTAGAACTTACATTTTTATTATTTTTACAGAGCAAATATACAGCCATACATCAGTGGTACATAACACAAGTGTTAACAATATGAAGTTTTCCATAAAATAAACATCTTAGCATAATATCTTACGACCTCAGCATCACATTTGTAGACCCATCACTGTACAACCCTAAAATAAGGGAACACTTTGGGTGGGATAAACACCATATGCTAAAAGACAAACCTATTGAGTTTATTTATATCAACAGAGCTTCTGCTGGACCCTAGCGCAGGCTAAAAGTGGATTTTTGAAGTCTTAATGAGTAGGTTATCTTTTCCATGTTATACAATTCCCTTACTTTTTGAACCCATAAGTCATAGGAAGGTGGCTCCAATTCCATCCACCTGATTGTAATGCATTTCAGGGCTGCTGTAAAAAGGACATTTAACAGATATACTTTAGCCCGTTCTTGCAAACCATCTGGTATAATACCAAGTAATGCAACTGTAACATCCTTTGGTATAACCCCTGGGAAGATTAGGTTTATAGTCCTGTACAACTCATCCCAAAAGTTTTGAAGTTTGGGGCAGGACCAAAAAAATGTGTGTATGGTTGGTAACCGCTGAGCCACAGTTTCTCCAACACAAGCTTAGTACTTTAGGATCCATCTTAACAACTACATCTGGGGTCCTGAAATACCTGCTAATAATTTTCCATTTAAATTCCCTCCATGTATTTGAGTTAGTAACTCGGTGAGCCTCAGTCCACACTCCCTCCCATGTTTCGTCAGAAATTATTTTGGCCGTCTCTGCCTCCCATCTTTGTTTTGTCCAAGTGGGTTTGTTAAGGTTCATCGACAGAAATACATTATATAACTTAGCCATCAATTTTTTATCCTCTCCCCCTTTCTGGAAGTGGATTAGGAGATTTTCTATTGGTGAGGGATTCAGTACTCTTTCCCAGTCCCTGCGTGCAGACAAAAAAGAGCGCAACTGTAAATATCTAAAGAAATCACTTTTCTGAAGATGAAAATTATGAACTAACTATTAATTAACTAATGTAGCATCAGACCAGGATGGCGCCATTGTTTTAGTTTCTAAAGAAAAGCGGTATGCTTCCAATAAAAGTGAACTAACGATGTCTATGAAATATTTATAGAACTCATTTATGAAACCATCGGGGCCAGGACACTTATTATTTTTAAGGGATAAGACGTTTTTAATTTCTTCTTCTTGAATTGGCTTATCTAATTGTTTAGCTACAGTATCGGATAATTCAGAAATATTTATATTTTGTAAATAGTCTGCTGTCTTACTCTCATCAGAGCAAGTGTCAGTGTTGGTATAAAACCTTGTAAAATTCTGCAAATGTTTCAGCAAAATCTTTTGGTTTTAAGATGGATTTATTGCCCAATTTCAGCTTTTGAACTACATTTGAGGACTGTTGTTTTTTAAGTCGGAAGGCCAAAAGTCTGCTTGCTCTATTTCCATTTTCCTAATACTGTATTCAAATCATTCAGAATCCTGGATGCTCTAGTCTTTTTATGTTGAAGTTCCAGATCCCAAATTCTATCTTCTAAATATTTCTGTTTGGCTGCCTTTTGTCTTTTTTTGCTGTAGTGTAGGAGATGATGCTGCCTCTCAAATAGGCCTTTGCACAGTCCCACAACATGATAGGAGATGTTTCAGGGATATTGTTTATGTCTAAATAATTTTTAAGGTCTGATTTAACAAAAGCAATAAATTTCTTGTCATTAAGAAGAGAGGTATTTAGTCTCCATTGCTTAAAAGATGGTGTCAATCCCATATTCCACTTGACTCTAACAGGTGGATGATCAGAGATAGTAATGGGCAATACTGTGATATCCTCAATTCTGTGTAGCTCGGCCTTAGCAGTAAAAAAATAATCTATTCGTGAGGAAGATGCATGTCGGTTTGAGTAAAATATCTCTCCTTTGGGTATTTGGATCGCCATTCATCCACTAATCCAGCTTCCACAGACAAATTTTTAAGCATTTTGCCCATCTTAGATATGCAGTCAGAGTCTGGTTGCCTATCTAGATTTGACATTACACAACTAAAATCTCCCCCCACAATCAGTAGACCGGAGCTGTACTCTGCAATCATATTGAAAACTGACTTAAAAAATCCTGGTACATCTTCATTAGGGGCATATATATTTATAAAGGATACTGCTGTTCCATCAATTATCCAATTTGCCAATATAAATCTACCCGCCTTGTCCTTATCTACTAACGTTTCAGTAAAGTTGATTTGCCTATGTATTAATATAGCAACACCCCTTTTCCTACCAGAACAGTGTGAAACTTTATCGGCCCAAAACTTATTTAATTTTGTATGTTCCACATCTGATAGGTGTGTTTCTTGTAACAGTGCTACTTGACATTTTGATTGTCTGAGTTGCAGTAATACTTTTTTTCTTTTGATTGGACTATGCAAACCCCTGGCGTTATAACTTGTTGCAGTTAGTGTACTTATAACTGATTTAATTCAAAAAATATACTGTATATGTGATAGTATGATAGTATTGTGTTGGAGGCAGAGACAGCCATTTGACGGATGGTACCAAACATTTGAGTAACAGATGCTGAACACCAAGATGATGCAATAAAAATAAAAAATAAAAATAGTAAGGCTTTGCTGTACAATATTTTCCAAACTAAGATTCAAATGCTCTGTTTTTTTAGATGCAATAAGATCCTTGGGAAACAGAAGAATCAAAACGCAGAAGACACAATTAAAAGTTTGCATTGCTAACATAACGCAAGGTAGTGGGTTTAAGTCCCTAGCCACTATAAAAAGCAGCAACAAACACAACCAGAAGAGAACTGGATGTGTGCTAAAACAACAAAAAGATAAATTAAGAGTGTGGAAGTTCAGGCTTCTGCAGGAGAGCACAAGTATGTGTACTTTAACCACAACATAAAATCTACTAGTGATATTAATACAAATTAATTATGACATAGTAATTTAACAAGGTTAGAAGTGATATTGTTACGCACCTTTCAAACGTACCAGTAAGTAACTTTGCCAAACATAATCAGTTAGGATTTAAGTAACTAAAGGCAATATTTCAGAGTTGAGATCTACTGGTCCTAGTTGTGCCATATTAACATTTGCAGCTTTTTTTACGTTTCAGTTCCAGTTATTGCAGCAGGGATGGTCTTCCATATGTAGTCCATGGCCTTCAAAGGATCCTGAAACTCCTTACTGTCCTCTTTGTATGTGATTTTGAGTCTTGCTGGATGAAGTAATCCGAAGCGGACATCGCTCCGTCCCGTAAAGCTTTCCGTGCCTCGGAACAGGCTGCGCGCCTTGGCCACCCTGGTGGTGTAATCCAGGAAGATGGCGATTCTTTTACCCTGGTAGATCAGCGGGGCTTTGTCTCTGGCTCTCCTCAGGATGTCAGCGGCGTCTCCATCATAATGCAGCTTGGAGATGATCAGACGGGATCTTTCTCCGTCTCCAGGTTTTGTCAGAGCAGCTGTTCGGTGGGAACGATCGACTTTTGCCTCCCGGTTCATCTGGAGCGGTTCTTTGATCATTTTAGATTAGCGGAGTTCAGCTGTTCCTCAACGCCAACTATACGGATATTTCCGCGCCTCATTCTCCCCTCCATGTCCTCACACTTGTGAGGTCTTAACCAGCTCACTTTGAAGCTCAGTAACGGTAGTTTGCAGAGTGTTTACCTCTTCAGACCATGTAGACCAGGGGTCCCCAAAGTCGGTCCTGGAGGGCCGGTTGCATCCTGCACGTTTTAGTTCTCTCCCTGGTACCAACAACCTTTTCAGCATGTCAGTGTTCTTCTTAGGCCTTCTAACGAGCCATCATTTGATCCAGGTGCGTTAAACCAAGGAGAGAACTAAAACACGCAGGATGCAACCGGCCCTCGAGGACCCACTTTGGGGACCCCTGATGTAGACAGACCACCTTTCACATCTTCGATGTCCGTTTCAGTTGAAGTGATATCTGAACGGATGGCAGAGGCATTGCTGGATATTTCGGCCCTCACTGAGTTGATGTCAGCTCTGAGAGTAGTGAACTCTTCAGACAGCGCACTCCTCATTTCCTTTCCTCCCTTATAATTTTGGAGATTTCCCCTCGTATAGTTGTCAGGATATGTCTCAACTCCTCACTCATACCAGATCTCTTGGGTTGTGGGTCTTCGTCCTCTGCTGCCTCGTGGCTCTGGTGTTAGCAGTTAGCTTAGCCGTGCTACCGTTCTACTTGAATTTACGAAGTTTATCCGCCATTTATCAAGTAACGTCCACTGGAACGGAGCTCTTTATAGTCCAAAACCTTTATAAATGTGATTTAGGTCGCAATTAGTGAGCAGTTGTGGATTTTAAAGCAAAAATGTTAATAAGCCTGCAGGAGCTCTGAAATATCCTATTTACTCCATCTTGGCTCACCAGCGCCCCCTAAAGGATCACTTTGAAGCACAATCTTTCAGTTGCACTTCTAAAACATTTATTTCATAAATATGTTTTTCTCCATTTGTGTTTTACAGTACTCAACCTACAAAGAGAAAAAGGAAGATGGGTCATTCTACCCTTTTGTTTTCTGTGACATCATGGGTCTGAGCAAAGTTGGAGGAGCCTTGGAGGAAGATGTCAAACTGGCTTTAAAGGGACAAGTAAAGGAAGGTTACAGGGTAAACTGCTGTTTCATCCATCCATTGTCAACATTTATTTGTCCTTGGAGTGTTGCAAGGAGAACTGTTGCTATCTCCAGAAGTCGCTCAGCAAGAGCCATGGTCCACTCTGAAGAGGTCACTAGTCTGACATAAGGCAACAAAGGGACAATTTGTGGTGAAACTTTTAATTCACCACAATGATGCACACCCACTCATAACTAAAGGCCAGTTAGATACCAATTAATCCAACATGCATCAAAAAGATACGTGTTATGAGAGTTTCCCGTTGGAGAAAATCAAAATACCAAGGGCAGGGGTAGTGAACCAGTTCAGTATTAAGAGCCAAATTAAACTCATCACATTACCACATCAAAGCAACTCTTTCACATGTGTGTCAGTGAAAACAAGACAATGATTGTTTAAGTGTAGTAAGTGTAGTAAGAATTCATTCATAGACAAATTCACAGACATAGATTCACAGAAAAAACTCTTTCACAGAAAACCTTTGAGCTCCATCTGGCAAACTGGCAGATGTGGAAATGTCTCATGCAGAACCTCAGGGAAAAGGTTCAGCAGCTTCAAATGAGGAACGACCAGATTCCACAACAGCTTCATCCCTCAGGCCATAAGATTACTAAACTGCCATTAGTTTAATCTTTTATTATAAATATTTACATTAATACTTTTATTTATTTGCTTATTTATTTATTATTATTGAAGCCTTGCAACAAAATTTCTTTCATTTTTAAACTTACAATTGAATGGCAATAAACTCTTTGTCTTGAACCACTTGAAGTACATGCAAATGCTTGGTGTCTTTGTAAAAGCAACAAATTAAAATTTTTACCTGTTCAGCCCAATGTATTGTTCTGGTAACTAGGATTTAAGTAACAAAGTTTTAGTAATCTACTCCAAATTGACCAGTCCTTGTTTCTGCAAAAAAAAAAAAAAAAAAAGTGCTAACTGCATGCAGCCAGCAAATGTTACTGTATTTTCTGACTGCATGCAGAAATATGCATGCTATTTAAAAATATATTTTTGCACTTTCATTGCAAAATTATATGTCCTTCTTTTATGTTTTTTTCCAGTTCAAACTTGAAAAACAGTTGGGTGAGGGTGATGAATTCTATCAGGAGACTCCAAATCCCAATGACAAAGTTCACGTTCTTGTCTGCGTAATTCCTGCAGATAAAATAGAGATAACAAGTGATGAAGTTGTGAATAAGATAAGGACCATCAGAAAGGATGCCAGCAGCCTGCGTAAGTCCAGAAATAATATTTCTTGTGTATTAGCAATTTTACGTTGTTAAGACTTGCAAAGAAAACTGACTTTGAACATAAATATGGATGCGCAAATGCAAACACTCTTCTGAGCAATAATGTACAAAACATTGTCAGGTGACATTAGATTTAGCTGACAGTCATACTTCACAGATTGTTGCACTAAGATTATCCAAATGCAACAACTGGGAAACTTAAAAAGTTAATTTCAACATGTCATTATTACTATTCCAAGTAATGTCATTCTGCTAATTAGGCCTCTCAGATTTGTCTCTTGGTCTAAGTGTTTGTAGACCTTGAATAGATTGCCCCCAACAGTGATGTTATATCAGAACTTCTGATGGTATAATTTTCATATCAAATGTTGCCTAATTTTCTCTTCTCTGTTTATTATTTTCGGGCAGACGTTTCTCAGATTGCTATAATCACTAAAATCGATGAACTTGATCCTGATCTGCAAAAGAATGTAAAGAACGTCTACAAGCTCAAAAGCATAAAGGAAAAGGTTTGGTTAATTAACTTCTTCATAAGAATTTATAATAATTTAGAGAAAACCTTAATTTTTTGTCATGCGGCCCAAGATTCCTGGCGGCCCCCTGTTCACATGGACCACCTTACTGAAAAATTATATTAGACATTCATTAAAAGAATGAATTTAAAATAGCTGTGAGAAGGTATTTACAAGATAAACAACTACTACTGAATTACTTTGTATTTGAGTTTATTGAAAATGCCACATTACAATTAAAATTGCAGCAAGACAATAAAAAATAAATGTTCAGTGGGTAAAAGTTTGAACTTATTGAAACCCACCCCTTCTCCAGCAACATCACAAAATTATCTTATCTTATTTATAAGTATTGTATCAGTATACCTTCATTCTACTTTTACATTCTTGCTTAATGTAATACATTCAATGATGTGCTAATAATAGCTCTGATAGTATTGGCAACAATACTGATAATATTGATTCTAACAATGCTATGCAATGCCAAAAATATACATTCAACATCCACTTCATTAGGTACACCTTGCTAGTACCAGGTTGGACCCCCTATTCTTCTTGTATAAAATATTTTTTTTTAGCTTTACATTATATTACAATGTTATGTCCTCATGAAAAACAAACCTGGAATGTTGATTTATTTTTTTCATGCATGTTTTAGAAATCCTTTAATCTCCAGGGCAACGATTCAGCTGTGCAAAACACCTGAATGAACCTAGCCCCGCCTTCTCAGAGCTGTAGTTTCCAAACTATAATGCTTCTGCCTCAAAGAGCCTCCCTATATGTGTTTAATATTTGTAAGATATTCTACAAAATTTTCTTTTGTAGAATGTTTTCATAATAGTACAATTCTTTTAGTTTAGATCTATGGCCTCCATTTTGCACTTGTATCTGTTTATGTAGTTTTTTTTTAAAATTGGTTATGTATCTTATCCATTTTTAGATGTTTATGTTGAATGTGTGGACCCCAGGAAGAGTAGATGCAAGGAACTGCTAAAAAGGGGATACAAATAAAAATAAAAGAACAAATGTTTTATTTTTCCCCTGTAGATGCAGAAATTCAGCTCTCTTGTTGGTATTCCCATGAACTGCATCTTCCCTGTGAAGAACTACCATGAAGAAATTGACTTGAACGGTGACATCGACTCACTGATCCTCAGCGCAATGGGACATATCCTCAACTGTGGAAATGACTGCATCAACTTCCATCACAACCGGGCTGGATCTTCATGAAATACATTTGCCCCCACATAATGTCTTATTTATGTTCATTTTTCAGCCTTTCTATATTTACAAAACAATTAAAATTGAATGGGTATGAAGCTGTCTGCAGCATTTACATCTCTCTTTTATGTAAAAGATAACCTTTTTAATGAGGTACTTAAAATTCTTTCATGAATCATGTTTTGTTGTATTTCAGATCAGTAGTCAAATTATTTAAAAAAAAATTAAACCTTTAGCTCTTTTACTATGAAATGCTTCCCAGCACAGCCACACTGATATTTAATCACAATAAATATGCTTTAAAACTTCAGTTTAGTGTGATCCTTACTTACATACAGCTATATTTTCTTAGCTTTACAGATTTAACCTAAATGTGATACTTAAGCATCAACATTTCATCAGTTTCAACACAATGTGAACTCTCAAAGACCTGTAAATTCAGATTTTTTTATACTGCTTAACTGTACATTCAGATTTATGATATAATGCAAAATAGGCCATAGTAATGGGCAGGCTGCAGATGCAATAAGAAACAATAAAGTACAGCAGTTCAAGATATAAACTCACTTGAATGACTGCACATTTCTAATTTTAAAAACAAAATATTCCTGGAGGCAAATGTAGCTTAGTGTTTCCCAACCCTGGTCCTTAAGGCACACAACCCTTCATGTTTTAAATGTTCCCCTGCTTAAACAAAACAAAGTCAGATGGCTGGCGTTAATCAGCCATCAATTGAAATCAGGTATGCTAAAGTGAGAAACACCTAAAATATGAAGGGCAGTGGGCCTTAAGGATCAAGGCTGGGAAACACTGGAGAGACAGAGAGAAAGAGAGAGAGAGAGAGAGATTCCTTCCTAGAGAATAAAACCTGTTTTGTGTATCCAGCTCTGCAGCGTCGTCTCTGGTGTCCTGAAGTGTCTCCACATCTTCTCTTAGCAGATGTTCAGAACTAGCATCGATGACACAAACTAGAACGTGAACCTTGTCATTCGAATCTGGAGAACCACTGTAACCTTCATCACTTTTGGACAAACTGCATTCAGGATTGAACTAAAAGATTTAAAAAAAGCCATTGGTCAGAAAAATTTCAGTTTTTATTTCTTTAACTCTGAAAGCTGCAGCAGAAAAGTTACCGTGTAACCATGTTTCCCTGCATCGCCTTTTTAACGTCTTTCACATGAGCTCTTCTGGTTCTCCTGCTGTCGATCTTCAGGCTCATCATGTCATTTAACACAAAAAGGGTAAAACTTATCATTTTCTTTAGGAATCCTGTAGCTTGTGTACTGTAAACCATAACAACATGATTGAAAGGTAAAACATTCAGTTTTTTATTAAAAATGATGACACCTCACTTCCTTTTTACCTGTTTAGTGAATCTGTCTTCAGCTGGATTATTAACAGGAGCGATGGTAGTCACTCTGCCCTGCAGGACGCTGCTGACAGAGTTAATGAAGCTGGATTTTCCAGCTCCAGCTGGTCCATGAAGAAGAATCCTGAGCTGCTGATCTTCAGCCTGAAGTTTGTAATTGTTCACAAACTGCAGGTTCGACTCTTTGTCTCTGCTCAGAAAAAACATTATTTACTGGCCTCAACGTGGGATTTAGTGACATCTGCAGCTGAAAAAGTTTAATACAACTGGCTTTACCTCCCTAATAAGACATTTTAACTGATTATCAAAATTTAAAACTAAATTAACACAACATCAAAAACTATAACAAACAGAATTAAAGTTCCCATGTTTGTAAAAACTCTCACCACCAGTTCATTTCTCGCCATGGTTTACGGAGATTTGAGCAGAAAACAGTTCAAAGAATCACAAAGCACTTAATAATTTTCCATTTATTGTAAATCTTTGCTTTACTGGAAACTCACATGAACGTTGGTCTGGAAGGTGAAGATCCCAGACCAACTCAAAGCAGATGTTTTAGCTCGCGTGTACAAAAATCTATTTCTAAACATCTTAGAAATGTTTTCAATCAGAAATGGCTGAACTAGTCAGAGGTTAAAGCAAACCAGGACAGAAACAATCAACAGTGAAACTATGGGTCATTTAATCAACTTTTGTTTAAAAGTAGTTTGCAACAGAGAAATCCATTTACATTTAAACTATGTAAATAGATTTTCAAAATGATTGTTTGCATTCTTTAAGCGCCGTTAATCAAAGTCTTTAAGCGCTGAATCACCAATAATAAAGGAAGAGTCTTACCTTCTGCTGCAACTTGAGAAACAGAAACTTACCAGTCAGAAAAACAGGAAGTTTAACTCATCTTCCTTGATTTCAGGCATCTTCTGTGTCTGGTGACCTTCTTCCTCTGTTGTCCATAATCGCCTCATTAATAACTTTATCTATTAATGCATGACATTTAAAAGTTCAGTAGAACCTCAGTGACTGTGCTGTGAACCAGTATGACATTAATATGTCACACTTTCATGTTTCAGAACAGAGATAACCATCAACTGATTTTGTGAATCTAATTTCACTGTGGAGGAAGTTCGATTTCCTCTACTTTGAGAATTGTTTTATTTCAGCCATATTGGAAGATTTTCATGCATCTTTAATACTTTTTTTTTTACTTCAGATTTATAAATTCAGGAATTTTTTTTTTTTAACCAAAATGTAATTTAAGGCAACTTAAATGTTTTGCACCAGAAAGTTTGGCTACATACAAAAGACATGAAATGAATGAAACTCAGACAAAGGATTAAAGTTTTTAAAATGCTGGCTTTTAGATATTTTTATAAATTGTAACAAAATAAAATTAGATTAATGTAAAAGTATTCCTTTGATAGCAATAATTTCTCAGTAACAACCTTGTTTTGTTTTCATGACTTACCTGGTTGCAGTTATAATTACATAAATCAGGTTTCACCTCAAAATCAATTTTACGTTAAATCAGCTGATAATCTGATGTGCCTTAATTTGGAGGGATGATTCCAAATTATGATTATTCCTAAGTGTAAGTGTGTGGATATTCAGTCCCAAGCTAAATGTATTTCATTTTCTTTGCAGTCTGCCTACCATACTCTGCCGAACAGCCAGTGAAGAAGTCGACCAGTTCGTCTGACGGATTGGCTCGTCATCAATAACAGATCGATCCAACACAAAAACCTGACCTGTTATGAAAACAGTCATAAAACACAATGAGTTTCTAATATTTAGATTTCCAAGAAAACAGGTTTAAATCTTTGCAAACACTTTCTGCACCAGAAGAACAGAAATTGATAAACTTTTGGTACCTGATGGGTTATTTACAGGTAAGCTGTGGAACCAAATATTGATATTTATTTAAATTTTAGCAAATTAGTTTCTGTGAGTGCATGAAAATGCTGAGTCAGGTGTTTTGACATAATTTCAAACCCAACTTTTTCCACCTGATACAGAACTAAATTTTCAATGAAATATTGATATTCTACTGCTAGTTTATTTAAGACATCAAAGATTATTATTTATTTTAGTTAATTTGGCTCTTCGGGGGTAAAAAGATAAAATATCTAATCTGTAGAGACATTTGATCATAGCTCAAATCTGCAGCTAATTAAATATTAGAGGAACGCTCAGAGATTTCAAACAGCTTTTAATTTGGCTTTGGGGGGTTGGGAGAATCGGCGCCTCCTGAGCTAATTAAATGTTTTAAACCTCGGCTCATTAAAGTTGTTCGTCCATCAAAGCGAGAAAAGAGGAGAAATGTGAATCCAGCAGCAGCTGCAGAGGCTCAGAAACCATTCTGTTGATGCAGAGTTGGATTTTTTCCACCTTTTGAGTTTTCCCACATCTACTGATGGTGAAATGTGAAATGCTTCTGCAGTGCTGACGACTGTTTTCTGTTCTGCAGATCTGATGCGTTTCCTGAGAGGCAGAGTGGGCGATCAGCTCAGCAGCCTCGTCTTGGCAGGAGTGATTGACGGCTCAGTCAGGCTGCAGGACGCGGCGCCCACTGAGTGTGTGTGACACTGTGGGGCCTCCAGGTCCATTGTGTCCTCCTGGTTGGGCTGCAGCTGGGAGGCGGAGGGGATGTGCAACCAACCGAGGTGAGGAGATAATGGGAAGCAAAGAGCATCATTACCTCTCTCCTCCCCCATTTTACCGAGAGGAAAAGATGAAGTGGATGTCCGTTTGACGTTCTGGATGTGGAAAATAATTCACAACAATGCAGAATCTAAGAAGCTCAACATATTTTATTGCTTCTCATACAAGCGTGTACAGCTGAAGCAGAAAGTGAAAGATTTCTAGAAATTATTGATGAGATCAGAGCAAACCCAAAGCAGACATGGTGAAGAAGGCAGCAGCGTTCAATAAAAATTCAACACACATTCAGTAGCTGTGATTTTCTCAGCACAGTCATTAAAAAAGAAAAGAGGCTATCAAAGCAATTTCCAGCTAATCTCCTGGAAGGTTTCCTCACAGACAGACTGTCCAAGGCAGGTGTTGGTTTGTTAAATTCACCTTTTCACAAATTAATAAAGAAAAATCTGCATCTAACTGCTTACTGGCTGTTTTTACAAGGATGTGGATTTTCTCACCCAGTTGCTGCTGAAAGTGAGAAAAACAAGAATCTAAAGACTTTCCTACACAGTTACTTTTTAAAAAAACAAGATGGTTGCAGTTCGACTGTACATTGTTTTCAATGAACTTCAAGTGTCAGCTGTAGAATTTAGAAACAGAACAAAAAAAATGAACCGGGTCAAAGAAAAGATGAGCTAATAATCTGGAAAGGTTGCTAGCCTAACACTGCGTTAGCCGCTTTATCGCCACCTAGTGGGGCTTTCAAAATAATCTGCACTTTAATATAATCAACTGTAACAAATTAATTATTCAAGTTTTGACTTTATTACACCTTTATTCTCATAATAGTATGAGTTTATTTTTGCTAGACTATAATTTTATTCTTGTATTATTTTGACATTTTCATAATATTATGACTGTCCTCACATAAAACCATGACTTTATTCTTGTACAAGTTCATTCTTATAATACAATTACTTTACTCTCGTAACTTTATTTTAAGTTTCTTCTTGAATGCCGTCAAGAAATGTGACAAATTTTTAAAAACCTCAATTGTGATTTTGTTTTTGCTGAATAAATAATTATTGGAACATCAGACTGCTATTGGCACATTTCCTTAATTTCCCTGTATCTTTTTTCTGTTTCCACAGAATCTGCAAGAATAAAAATAAATTAATATGATGGAAATTTAACCTAGAAAAATTTGACAATAGGGAAACAATATTTTACTTCATTTACCGTGATCTACTGGATGGAGTTTTTGTGCAGAGATGAAACATGCATGATGCACCTGCACATCCTTTTCTTCTCTTTTGTTCTGGCTGCATTTTTTTTTCAGCAAACATAAAAAAATTTAAAAATAAGCTTTAGGTTTTCTTTCTTAACTTTCCAGTTTTTATCTGCAGCCTGTTCACAGTAAGTTTTTTGTTATTCACTCTGCAGGTAATAAAGGAAACAAAGTAAGTTTTTTTGGATCTAGAATGAAACTTTTTTTTCATGCACTGCAAGAACAAACAGCATAAAAATAAAAAAGTGTTGCCTATAATGTTGCATTGGGGCTCCGTCCCCAGAAATGTTGGTTGCAGCCCTGTTGGAGCGTGAGTTCGATCTGAAGGCAGAAAATCGGCTGGAATAAAATGGCTTTTTGGTTTCAGTTTGAGCTGAAACGTTTTTTTGTCTTCATGTTTTTGGTTTCAGTGAAGCTGCAGCAGTCGGGTTTTAAAGGTTTTCAGCCTTTTGTGTCTCTGAGGTTCGTTTTTTAGAGTCCTGCTTCTGAGGCATTCAGCTGAATCTACAATCTGTCATTTACAACATTTAGTAATTATCCCCTTCTCTCTCTCTCTCTCTCTCACACACACACACAGACTCACACACACACACCTCCCCCAGTTTAGGCGCCTGAACGCCACATTTCCCCTCCGCCTGAGCGTCAGACGTACTCCTGCAGGCTGTAGTTGTCCTTCAGGTCTTTCTGTGGGAATTTCTGCCGGTCCAGAACCGTTTTTTCCTGCCTCACCTCATCCGTCTGCAGCCGCACGCTTTTCTTCTTCTTCTGTTTGGGTTCCACTTTCGGCTCCTGCCTCCTTTCCAGCCTGATTGAGTCGGAGTTTGAGACGCTGTCCGGTCCGGCGGACCCGCTTCCTGGACAGGACAGACAGAAGATGACTCCTCCGGCCAGCAGGAACCCGGCGGCGATGAAGGTGACGCAGAGTGCGCCGCCGGGCTGGTACTTGCTGCTGTCCGGCAGGTCGGTGGTCAGGAAGGCGGTGATGACCTCGTTGGTGAAGAGCGCCGCCGGAACCAGGCAGAGCAGGCTGGCCAGGACGAAGCAGCCGCCCGCCGCCATCGCCGTGTGGCCCTTCGCCCGATGGCTGCCCCCCCACCGGGTGCATTTGAGCCCCAGCGAGGCGAGGCAGAGCCCAAACGCCGCCACCATGCAGCACAGAACCATGCCGGCCCGCATCATCTGCAGCGACGGCGGCAGCGACAGCACCGAGTCCTTCATGGTGCAGCTGAAGACGCCGGAGCTGTACCACACGCAGTCCGCCCACAGACCCTGCATCTGAGAGATGGGGGTCATGATGCTGCTCCACGCGTTCACGCTCACCTTCCAGTTGGGCAGCACCGTCGCCACGGTGGCGCCCAGGACGCCCAGCAGCGCCAGGGCGAACGCCAGGATCTGAATGGCGGCGGACAGCATGTTTTACCCCCCCGGCCTCAGGACACGGGGCAGATAATTCCTCCAGCGGGGGGAGTGAGACGTGAGCGTGGGAGCGTGACGGACGCAGCTGAGGCTGGAAAGCTGGAAGCGCCGGCTCAATGGCTCAATTGGTGATCATTGACTCCTAATTAAGTGTTCTTAAAGCGGCGGCGTCCCTCGCCGCTCCGCCGGACTGAAGCGATCCGTTTGCTCCTGATGCAGCCAAACATCTGGAGGAAGTTGAGCAGAGACGAACCCACTCTGTCCAGCGGTGAGCGAGAGCGCAGCGTGTATGGGTTCACTACCCCTCCACCTGCCGTCTCCTTGGAAACCGGACAGCTTCAGCCCATCCTGCAGAAGAACCAGCTGAAGAACCCGGACCTGCTCTCCAGCCTGAAGGTCAGCGCCGCCTCTCGCCGCTTCTGGGTCGCTTCCTACAAACCTGGGTGAAGATAAGAGCCGCCGCTGATAGCATCAGATCATTTGGGCTTCCAGAAGCGTCTTCGTCTGGATTTGGTGATAAAGCAGGGAATCAAGGTGAAGAACCGCTGCAACGCGCTGATAAGGGTCTGCGGTCCCGCCCGTCCGCCCGCCCACCAGCGCGGCCCGGCAGCCTATTATTACCATAATCCTGCACACACAGACTGCAAACTGTAAACACACATTTTCCAGCCGGCTTCTCTGGGAGAGAAGAAGTTTAAAGAGTCCGCAGGCGTCGGTTCTGGCTAATTGATGTTGTGGCGTTCAGGTTGAAAACTCCCAACAAAGAGGAAACAGAACCCAGACGTTTTGGTTCCCACCGCAGAGGCAGAGCTGACGTCTGTGATTGAATGCGGCCGCGTTTCACATTCTGCTGCAGCAGTTTGGGTTCGTTGTCCTTTCACAATAAGACGCGTGGATCTGCAGCAGCAGCGACGACGCAGAGACCCGACCGGATCCGTTCGGACAGGAAAACGGTTTCACCTGATCGGGACGGAGAAACTACGAACCATGGACTTCTGGTAAAATAATCCTATGAATTAAAACAGAAAAAAACTAAATACTAATTTAAGTTCTGCTTAATTTAATGAAAATATAGATTTTTTTATTACAATGTATACCAAAATAAAGTTTCACTGCAGTCATCTATCAAAAGGGGAACAATTTTAGACATTTAAATTTCTTTCATTATTTTAGTTATAGGAACAATTTTTGAATTTTTCTCTTACTGTTTTATATAAACAGAATGAAAGGCAGATTTCAGGTCCATTAATCAGAAATACAAACATTTTCATAGGGAGTTGCTTTGTTAACAGAAAATAAACATTTTCTATCATTTTATCTGTAGTGTATTACTGATAAAATACATTTTTTGATTTATTTTTTAATGGTTTATTAAATAATCTGATAACAAAAACCTAATGCTTTTATATTACTTGTACTAATAAATCAGACGTATCTCAGAAAGCCTTTAAAATTAATTTTTTCACTGTTTATTCTTGTAGAATATAAATACTGAGTATTTTATATGTTTATCTTTTTAAATTAATTGCTTGTTTTAATATTTTATTGCATTTATTTGTCTATTGTTTTAACTTTATATTTAAGGTCATTAATTTATTCCTGACCCGTCAGAATGAGTGATTCCGGCGCCGCGGGCCGCAGCAGTTTGATGTTGGTTCCACATCCTGAACAGAATGTTTTAACCTCCGCCTGCTTCGTGTCGCTCGGCGAGGCGCCGCTCCATTACAGCAGCTCTCTGGAGGTTTGAGCCGACGCCTGCAGGCCTTCGCTCTGCAGAAAACACACAGAGGACAAACTCGCCATCACTCCCTCATTCATCCCTCCATTCAGTTTATTTCAGAGCAGAAAAACTCTGCTGGTTGTTTGGCCTTCAGTTCGAAGCTGGTCGACTTTATTGGTTTAATTTTTCAGTTTGTTTGGAAAAAGTATTTAATAGAACAGATTTTTTTTTACAGGTGAAACTCAGGCCTGATAAGGAGATATTGTGAAGGACTTTTAATGTTTTTATAATTTTTTTTCTTTGTTTCCTTACATATAATTTAAATTTTTTGTGTTTCTTATGATTAATGTGAATTATTGGTTTATTTCTTATTTTCTGTATTTTACCAACTGGTTTATTTTTTCTCACCTATATTTAGTTGTTCCAGTAAAATTTTTTACTTTATTTATTGCCAAGGGAAAATTGTTATTTTGTTGACAAGCTACTCCCACACAGTATTGCATTTTAGCAGATATAAATATAAATGTAAGTAGTATGAAAATTATAAGAATATACTGATCAGTGTAAAATTTGAAATAATTTAAATATGACCTAAATAGAAATAAATACAATTTACATAAAGATAAATTTGTGATTTAGCATCAGTTATTTAGAATTTAGGTTTAGAAAATTTAAAATTAATCATTATTTTAGTTTTTATTTTAAGTATTGATTTTTTTTCCCATGTACTGTTTTTTGTAGATCTGATCTGTTCATAACTGCTGATTGTTTTACATATAAAAATAGATTCTGTATTTTTAAATATGCATTTTCTTGTTTTTAATGCAAAAACATTTTGTTTTCTCACATTTTTATTTTATTTTAAATCAGTTTTACTGAATGTTTTTTCAGTATTTGTAATATTTTTAAGAAAATTAGTGCTCACAATAATTCAGATTTCTATGTCTTTTACAGATTATTTGTTTTACTTTGTGTGTTTTTATTCAAATTTAAAAATTTGTTTTAAATATCTACTTTGTGTTCACACCTAAAATTTTTTTTCATTTTTTATCTGTTTTTGCTTTAAAATCATCACCGAATCACCTGAAAATTAGTTAATTTGATGAATTTCTGGAAAAATAAATGAGTTTTGAAAAAAACTTCAATAAAAAAAGTTGAAATAAATGATCAGCTTTGACATTTTTAAATTAAAACCAATCAGAACCTAAAATATGCCAGATTTTTCCTTAAACCAACGTCCTCATACAGGACAGTGGCTGTGATTCCTGGATCTGAAATCCATTATGACTGAAATTAGCTTCGGATTAAAGGCGACAGTTTGACCTCTGACCCATGTAATTATAGTCTGGAGAAGAATCAAACCATCTGGAAGAAAGAAAACCCCCCGGAGGCTTCAATAGACATCAGTTAACAGCCAGACAGGGATGTAAATGAAAAGCCTTATCTGAGCCGTACACACACACACACACCCACACACACACCCACACACACACACACACCCACACACACACACACACACACACACACACACACACACACACACACACACACACACACACACACACACACACACACACAGTGGGCTTCCTACGCTCAGTGGTTTGGATATAAATCTGGAAATTTAGCACCACATAAGATAAAAAGGTAAAAAATTTGTTTTTAAATGACTATATTAAAGATTGTTTGATTTTTTTCCCCCTCAACGTTTTAATTAATTTCTGTGTATTCTCTATTCACAAAATTAGAGAAAACATCCGGATGAAGCTTGTTTTTCAGATTAAAAGCATCTTTAGAAAACAACAACCTCTAAGAAAGTGAATTAAATGACTCAATTACCTCTTCATTATCCCATCAAGTTTAGGAAAGTTCTGTTAACGAGACAATTTATTTGATCCGTGTGTTAGAGGAGGAATGCTTCTAAAAATTGCAGAACAATTGGTTTGGAGGACACCCCGGTTCTGAGGCATAAAAATCTCAGGAAAAAGTAATAAAACAACTTAGCTTTGGATTTTAATAGTTTAATTTTGGTTAATTTATTACATACATTTCAACACATAAAAATTTTTAAACCCATAAATTAAAAAAATAAATAAATAAATAAAAAATAAGAAATCCGACAAAAATCTCAAGCTGGAACCTTTGTACTCATATGTTTCCGGTACGCATATGAATCTGACGCACAAGCAACATCCGCTAACAACAATGGACGACAAAACTGCTTCTCTTGGGTTAATTCTTCCTTCAAAAAATTATATTTCACGCTGGCAAAGACTTTTGTTGTGTTCAAATTGTGCTAAAAGTAGATATTTTATTAGAACCTAAAATAGCATCTCAATGTGGAAAATGTAGCAGCAGCACAGACATCCTGAATGCTAATGTTAGCATCCACAGTTCACATTTCTAAAGAAATGGTGCAAAATGTTGATAGAAAAACGTTTTGCACCAATCTGATGGCTGAATAACAACTTAAAAATCAATAAATATATTTGTTGCTGATCTCATATATCTGGTTATTCAATAATTTAGCAGCAAAATGGGTTTTTGAGTTGAAATTGTTTATTTTGTTGATACATGGATTTTTATTAAATTGATTCCAATTAATTAATCACAGACTCCACAATTAATGCAATGAAAAAATTTTATGGAGACCCACCACTAATAAATAGAAAAATATAAAAGTTGGACTGAGTCAAAACTTCTTGTTAACATCTTTCAACAGCAATAAGGTTTGTAATTCACCCTGCAATTAACTGAATTACTCACCTTAACACCATGTTGAGTGTAAACATCCCTGGAAATCAGCTGAAGTCCAAATCCAGCTGAAGCCTCCAATCCACCAGAACTCTGTAGATTATATGAAATGCAAGTCAGTGAGCAAGTCCCAACAGCTGCTTATGTTGCATTCAGGTACGGCTGGGACATTAGGTTGTCTTAATGTCAATGCAACTCCAAATTATTTAAACATATTCTATTCTCAAATATGGGCAATTTAAAAAAAATTAAAAGGTTTGACCTTAGCAACTACGTCACTCATTACGTGGAGGCAGCATGACGAAAGCATGTCGGTTTACCATACCCTGTCAGAATAGCATACGGTTTTTAAAGCAGTTTAATCATCACTTCAGCATCCCCCCGACTACATGTTTTATGTGTTAATTACATAACAAAACACACAACCTCTGGTATACTGCCTTGATAAAATAGACCAGCCTTTATTGGGCCAGAAGGCCTCATGACATTAACACTGACATGAAAAATAATATTGAATAATATATAAAATAAAATCTAATTAAAAACACGAATAAGTGATAAGTTCCTTACTGTTACTGTCTGTAAAATATATTTATTCTTAGTGTTAGCTGTGGTCTCAACAAACCCATTTAACAATATCATTTTACCTTTTATCTAAAAACAATGACTGTTTATTCTTGCCATACAGGCCTCTGTGTTAATTATTGCTCGAAAGGTCTTGCCATACCAGTTTATTCCTCTGTATTTACTTTAGTTTATTCTTGCATTTTGCTCTTCATTCATTTCCATTTAGTTTTCTTTGATTAGTATCATCCTCTCTTGGTTTCTTGCTGTCTTCTTTAGTTTCTTTCCTGTTGCTAGTTTTATTTTATCGTTTGTATTATCGCTCACCACCAGTAAACTTCACTCATCACGTCATTCACCTGCCACTCATGTTGATTCTTCACTAGCTAACAAACACTGAAGAGAAGAGAAATCATCGATACAGCTGCAGCCAGGCATGTTTTAATGTTACACAATACAGTTTTAGCAAGTTTCTCAAAGTCTAAACTGGTATTGTGCATTTAAAGTGTAGTTACCTTCGAGCAAACGCCCCCCTTTAGTAAAAATGTCCGCCAGCGCCCCCTGCCGTCCTCTGACCGCCCCCGTTGAGAAACGCTAAAATACACTAATACACTTCCGACAAGCTACTCCGACAGGGTAGCCCGAACCAACAGAATACTGCCCTGAAATATTTAATTTGATTAAATCGCCAACTTTGCCTAAATTCACCCCACATGAACCACTAACCATAAACGGCGTTTCTCCTCTATTGGAGGACATTTAACAGTGTAGACGCTAACTAGTTAGGCTACCACTAACTAGTGGGACATTCTTTTCTCCATGGTCACTAATGATTAGACATCTTCATGATCAAATATTTGATTGTATCTTGCTAATCTTACTTAAAAGGTGAACGTTCATCAGCTTACCTTGTAAAAGGCTTTCGCTGCAAATCCGCGAATACAATCAACAGCTGCTATCCGTCGCCATCTTCTTTCTTCGTCAAAGGTTTAATTACTTTAGGTTTGCATCCTTGTCTGTTTGTGGCAGCAACCTGGCAGCACTCGATGACCATTTTTACAGTAATATAATCGAAATTAAAGCGCTAAAAAGCAACTGACTGTGTGTTATTTGACAAGGTTTACAGGAGCTAACGGCCTCTGCTTGTTCTAAAACATGACGGAAGGGGCTGGGCTGACGTCACGTCAATATGGCGCCCATTCCGGGTAACAAGTTTTTATATTTCTACAAAAATGTATATTAAATATGAAGTAACGAGACCACGGATAGCTTTAGAAATAAGAATGTTTTGATCATCTAATGCTAGAATAAAATACAACAAAGAATATTAAACCAAACGATGTCGAAAAGAAAAATGCAGCCAATATTTTACTTTATCCGAAATCCAAGCACGTCTTTATGTCACCTGATGGCGTGTCCAGCAATTATCAATGGAAAATGGGAAGACAAAGTTTAAATGTTTCAATCGATTGAAAAGAAAAAGAAGAAGAAGAAGAAAAAAAAGATAAACAACATAATTGCAGAAAAATCTTAGGCAAGTTTTTCTCCGCAGGCAAGTTAACTGTTGCCATGGAGACAAAGCACCTCCATTCAAAATAATAAATGAAACGTTGAGGAAATGTTGGCATCAAAAATCAGTTTTATGAAATATTCTGCATTTTATCAGTGTTTAACAGCACCTCATCATTGACAGAAGTAAGCAAATATTTAAGAAAATAAATTACCAAAAACTTTGACAGTTCCTGTAAAGTTTTTCATTTCATAATGAAACAGTCGCCTTTCAATAGAAATAAACATTATAAAAAAACAATATAAATAGAGATGGTGACAGACGTACGAAAGGCTTTAATATGAAGCAGCGGCTCTGGATTTTTATCCAGAAACTGCTTTTGTCAAATAAAAATATGTACAACTGGAGCTTAAGCTGTACACAGAGGGATATTTACAACAGCGACTTATGAAATATAAAAAAACATTCAGGATCCAAAAATCGACATTCGGCTGGTTTCACTGTTCAGATATTTAGGTGATATAAAAATGGAAAATCAAAGTTTTCCAGTTACCAAGCTCCTCTTCAGATCTTTATAAACTTGACAAACTGAAGATCAAATTCATCTTATTAAATCTCCTCCTTCCAGAATAACAAAATAAATAAATATGAGTAAAAGACAGAAATGTTTCCATGGTTTCCAGTTTGTCTGAGGGAAAAGAAAATCTCTTCTGGTTTATGTGTTTTTATATCATGTTTAAGAGAGAAAAAAAAATGTCTGAAACACAAATAAATCATTATTCATTTGGTTTTAGATTTCCTGCTGGTGCCGGTTTGTTGGATCTCAAAGGTTCTGCTCCCACACAACAGTTCAGGAAATTAATTTAAATAAAGTACAGAAAACTTATAAAAATATGATTTCCACCCTTTAAATTAATACAAAAATTATCAGAGAAAAATACCGAAAATACTTCCATAAAACATTTGAATTTTAAAGTCAGTTTTGGACAAAACTAAACATAAATATTTTATCAATAAATTATTTTACATGAAAAAACTGACTAAAGCTCTAAAATGTTAATAACTTACAAAATCGTCCGAATAATATAGTGATATTTTACGAACTAAAAATCCAATTTTGACAAATATACTTTTGTCATCTGAGAAAAAAAATGTTTGTGATTAAAATTGGAGCTAAAACCAGTGACATCAGTTTTTAGACAGTTTCTGTTTTTCATTGATGAAAACATTAAAAGAAATTCAGCTTAAAATCTGTATTCTCTGTTTTCTCTGAATCTTTTTCCTATAAAACTTTTTTGTTATTTAAATTTTTCCACATTGAAGGGAAGAAACTCCTGATTCAGATCCGGTTTAAATGAAATTCCTCGTCTGTTAATTCAGGACTTTGTTGAGTTTCAGCATCTGGAAACGTCTGCAGGTTTAATCAGGTGGAGGCGTTTCTGTAGCAGCCAATCAGGACCTGAGTGACGTTGGCTTCCTGCAGAAAATTTTTTTTGTTTGCGCCTCTATCATTTTAAACATCTTAATCAATATTTCCAGAGGTCATTAAAGGTCAATCAGCCAGTCCACATTTACAAAATCCTACAAAATATGATGTCTGCAAAAACACAACAAGAATACAGAATCTTACAAAGAAATTTTGGTCTAATTTACTAAGACACTTGCTTTAGAAGCAAGACCAAAAATATTTTATAAGATTGTGAGTTTTTGCAGCACAAACATTTAATTTAATGGCGGTGGAGGCTCCAACTTCCCTCAGGTCCAATCAGAAGACAGAGATGAAGGTTCAAGTCAGCAGGTTAATGTCGTCCGTTTGGATCGCCAGCACCGGGTCGTAGAAGCAGTCTTCGTTGATCATGGACGTCATGCTCTGAATGCTGAAGTCTCTCCCCACAAAGCTGCTGAAGTCCAATCCGTCCCCGGCTGCACCCCGCCGCAGACTGGAGGTCCGCCTCTTCTCCTCGTCCAGGCGCTGCGCCGCTCCTTGTTCCTCCTCGGAGAAGTTGAGGCGCTGCAGCTGCGCCTCCAGCTCTCCGGTCAGGGAACAGAGTCTGGGCCTCGTCCCAGAGGAGCCGGCGTGGCTCGGCAGCGGCGGCTCGGAGCAGGTTTCCTCCAGGGCACCGCAGCGCTCCGCCGGCGGATGAGGAGCGGTTCTCTGGAGGTCGGAGCGGCCGGGTCTGGGCCGCCTCCTGCAGGTGGCGCTCCTCTCGGCGGCGGACGGCCGGGTTCTCCTCAGGGAGCCGTTAGCAGCTTGGTCTTTGAGGAGGGAGCTGAGAGTGCGGAGCAAAGTGGCCTTCGCCTCCAGATCACTGAAACACAAACAGCAGAGTCATCGATCCAGGTTCTCCTCTTGAGGCTCAGTTCTTCATTGGACTAAAGGTTCTGGACCGGTTCTGTTCAGGGTCCCTACAGCATGGCCTGGTTGGAAGACCTTCTTCTACTTTCTAGGTATTCATTAGTATGGAAATCAATCCATCCACCCTGCTTGTGTTCAGTGGAGTTAAAAACTTAAATAAATCTTTTCTTTCAAACTCAACAGCGTCTAACTTCTGTAGAGCCACTACCATCACCTTCCCTCAACAGAAATAAACCCTTCATTCAGTCCTGGTTCTGGATTCCTCCCTTCACCAGTCCATAGAGTCGTTCCCTATGAAGTTGGTACCTGCTGCACAGCTGGAAGACCGTCTCTGGTCGACCTTCGACCTCTGACCTACTGTGAACCAGCTCCCACACACACGGGTCCTCTGAACCTGCAGACACCACACAGTCATTCAACCGAACATCCCGGCTTACACCAACACACCCGCCTCTGACGACCCACTGACCTGGGATGTTGGCCGGTCGGACCTGAAGCGCTGAAACTGGGATCAACCAGCGGAACCTGAAGGGGTCCAGATCGGCTGAACGGGAACTCGTCTGTAGCAGGACACAAACAAAAACACAACAAGTTTTAACTCTGTTGGGATTTGACAACTACAACACAGAATGTAGGAGGACTGACCATTCTCTTCTTCAGCTTGTTCTCACGATGAACCAGGATGACGGCTCGCTTGAACACTGAGGAGAGCAGCAGTGGAGTTAATTACCACCTTCAAGCAGAAACTAACCTGCAGATGAGGCGAGTTTGAACCAACCGAACAGGGTGAGCTGAGGCTCCTTCCTCAGCCGTCGCAGACACGGCAGAGGGTTCAACCAGACCACCGGCGAGTGGACCAGGAACTCCCCCATCGAGATCTCTGTGACCTGTGGAGAGACGGGATGATGTCACACCGTCCAGCAGGTCCGATGGCTCCTCAAACCGCTCACCTGGTTGGTTGTTTACCTGTTTGTCAGCGCCGCTCTGCTCGGCTGCCAGCTGGTCAAACACGCAGCCATAATCCTCATAGATCTTCTGCATCTCATTGATGTGACTCGCTACCTTCTCCATCGCTCTCAGCGCCTCTGAGTGGACAGAAGAGGAAGAGCAGGCAGTAAGAAAAGGTGACTTTTACCTGTCAGGTGTGTGTCAAGTCAAATTTATTAGCATAGCAACACCAGCAAACAAAGAAATCCCTGTTTTTATGTCAGACTGGAACCAGTTGAGTTGGAAAATATATCCTGGTCAACAACAACAGAACCAGCACTGTGTAGGGTGTGTGTTACCTGTCGGGTGTGTGTGTTACCTGTCGGGTGTGTGTGTGTTACCTGTCGGGTGTGTGTGTGTGTGTTACCTGTCGGGTGTGTGTGTTACCTGTCAGGTGTGTGTGTTACCTGTCGGGTGTGTGTGTGTTACCTGTCAGGTGTGTGTGTTACCTGTCGGGTGTGTGTGTGTTACCTGTCAGGTGTGTGTGTTCGGGGCTCTCAGCGTCAGTCAGAGACACCAGCTCCCTCAGCAGCAGTGGATACTTCAGGACCCTCTGAACAGGTTTGATCAGGTACGACTCCAGAGAAGATGAGTGCTGATTGGTCGGATTCCTCGTCTCCAGGAAGTGCTTGAAGGCTGCGTCTGTTTTCGCTGCATCACAGAAGGGTCTGTTAGGTTTGTCTCGCTCTAATGTTTGATCGGATCCGACAGAAACTAGAAAAAGTGAATGTTTGGGGGTGTGATGGTCACCTCTCTCCAGAACCTTCTGGACTTTGATGTGGTTTGCACAGAAGCCGCTGTAGAGCTTGAAGTGGTCGGCGTAATAAAGAAAGGATCCACCCAACGAGAAGAGGAGAATCTGCAGGAAAGAAGACAATCAGTAAAAAAAACTATGCTTCCTTGAAAACGTTAGAATATCTGGGCTATAAAAAAAAACTATATTGCATTTTTAGCACCAAATCGTTCTTGGATAATGAGGTTTCAGTCTGCTCAGTTCCAGGTTGACCTGTTTTAGAGTCTCTGTTACTTTAAACCCAATAAGCTGCTGCTGGCTTTGCCCTCCAACTCAGAGTCTGAACTCATGTGAAAATGGCTGCAAAAAGATGTGCAAATATATAACTGTAAATCTTTGAAAAGCAGACATTAAGCCTCCTGCACAACTTTTTAGAAACAGTAGGAACCTACACTTATGTAGAAAAACATGCAAAATGAAAAATTTGCATAACATGCCCCTTTAAATTAAATGCATTTAAGATGGAAACATGAGTTTTTAAAGTAAAATTGTAGATGAATCCTTTTTTTCTGACCTTAAACTGCTCAGGAGTTTCCAAACTGCTGAAGTCCGGACAGGAAGCGATTCTCTCCTCCAGCGTTTGGAGAAAAACTCTCTGGAAGTCCAACATCTCCGGCAGACTGCCGAACAGCGCCTCCATCTGAGGGAGAGACCACACCTTCAGAACCAGAATCACAACCTGAAAACTAACAACAAAACCTCCATTTCCTCCGTTCTCACCTCGTCTTTACTGAGGAACGTCTCGTTCTGCAGCGGCGTCAGGTAGATTTCAAAAAGACAAACCAGATCCTGATGGGAACAAAATTAACAAATTACAATGAAATTAAGAAAAGACATGAGCATAAAAATGAAAATTAAATCCTTCAATGACTTTTAAAACCTATAAATTCCGACCTTGACGTAGGACTTCTCCGTGTCGACCAGCTCCTGGATGACTTTCCGTAGCCGCTGACAGACGCTCAGGTGGGCGGGGCTTGGCGGATGCAGACTTCCCTCTCTGACGTACGGGTTACTGGGAACATCAATGTCCGACGTTTTGCTCTCTGGGAAGGTTTCGTACAGGGAGAAAACCCGGTCCGTGTTCTGGAAGGAGAAAGTAGAGGAACCAAGTGATGATGACCAATTTCAGATACATTTCATCCGCAAATAATTTACATGCATTACTATCCTGGATGGAGCCACGACTGCAGGTTTACGGCATGTTGAATAAAGAGTTGAGAAA
Organism: Alfaro cultratus; assembly: GCA_903066825.1. Lineage (NCBI taxonomy): Eukaryota > Metazoa > Chordata > Actinopteri > Cyprinodontiformes > Poeciliidae > Alfaro > Alfaro cultratus. The sequence goes on along the minus strand of CAEFZX010013121.1, from coordinate 39,561 downwards.
AAAACTGGCGTTCCCGGTTCAAGTAACTGAAAATCATTAAGTGTCATTGAGTATTCACATTTTAATAAGGCCAGAAAACATGAAACTGGTGGTTCTTTGAGTCAAGTGCTGAGAAGCAGCATTCAGCTTCTGTGCACCACAAATCTGGAACAAACTTCTAGAAAACTGCAAAACAGCTGAAACACTGAGTTCTTTAAATCTAGTCTAGTCACCTGTTTAAAACTGATTTTGAACCATAATGACGGTTTTAGTCAAATTAAATATTACTGGCACCATTCTTATTATTTTTTCATAATAAACGGCATGTTTTGTTAGTTTTGACGTTCAACTTTCACATAAATGGAATTAGAGGATGTGTTTTCCACAGCGCCACCTTTAGGACAGAGGGCAAATTTTACCATAAACCCCAGAAACCAGAAACCTCCATTAAAACCTGGATGAACGTTTCAGTGATTCAGACACTGAGTAGAGAAGAAAGGAAGTAAAACCTTCGAACCAGAGCTGCACTGAAAGCAGCTTCTGCACCTCGTTCATCATCATAATCTGCCCTGTCAGTTTCTATTAAACGGCCGGCGGCCCGGTCGCTCTGCCGAGCTTTTAATAACAACCAAGGACGAGCCGGAGCGCTTTAACTGCCAGGAAGGAGACCTCTCTCCAGGAATCTGTGATCAGGAAACCTCCTCAGAAAGGTTCCTAAATCTGGTGTCAAAACAAAACATCTGATCTGCAGAGGAAAGTCTGCAGGACAAAAGAACCAATAAGAAACCCAACTTTGAACATAAACGCTCATTAAAGGCTGAAGGGAAGCTGGAAAAGAAACGATGCTAAGCAGCCGAGCAGCTCAGATCATCACAGCAGATCCGGCAAAACCGTCATTCCTCTGACGCTGTTGGTATTCTTATCCAGAGATCATTTATAGTAAACAAAGAAAAGGAATTAAATCAGAGTATTCCATTTCTATGGAGCTAAATTAGGGCCATATAATTAAACTGGAAAAGTCTTTATGGCCCCAATTTAGCTCCACACATGACATCCTCCCAGATTTTTGCTGTATCATTTTTTTGTGCTTCTCTTCCGTGAAGACCAGTTGTTTGGAGTCAAGACTGAATTGCACACAGATGGGCTATTGATTTATCTATCAGTTGTCTTCTGGTTTTACAAAAAATGGTGTTGTATGTCAATACATGCCACACTTTTCAGATTTTTGTTTATTAAATATGCCAAAACTATTAATCTAACTATAATATTTATTTCCCCCTTATAGCTTTGCTCTACTTTGTGTTGTTTTGTCATAAAATCCCAGTAAAATACATTGAAACTTTTGGTTGTAAAGCAACAAAATTCAATAACGTTTGACATGTTTAAGGTCCCGTACGTCTGTAACCCTTTTCTGCACCAAATTACATCAAATTTCTCTACATTTTCCACTAACATTATGTTTTCCATGTGACTGGGAGTTGTGGGCTGAGTGTCGGTGAACCAGTCAGCTCCACCTGAGTCTTTTTTGGTTTCTGTTGTTTCCGGTGTTCAGTCCGATCTAATGAGATCAACCAATCAAAGATCAATCGTTTTACCAGCAGAGCGAAACCTTCTGGAGCTCGCCGGCCCAGACAGCAGGTCGCCTCATCCAGCAGCCCGACCCCCTCGCCGTCCTCCAGGGTGTCTGCGTCCTCCTCCAGCGGCAGCACCCAGCACAGGGCGCCCATGGTGAGGGGTCAGGGGTCGCCTCTGGGATCAACCCTGCGCTCACAAACACCCAGCAGCTCCTGCAGGAGGATTAGTCTGCTGCGACTTTACAAACACTCCTGACGGCGTAAACCCAGATTACCGGGCCGACTGCAGGTCATGTGACTCACTCTGGGAGGGAGGGGGAATTGTGGGTAAAAGATCCCTGCAGGTGAGTTTAAGAGGGAAGAGTCGGTTTCCACTCAGGGAGATGCTGAAGTTTGGGATGATGTAGTTTATGTTTAAATGCTGCATCAGCAAATTGTTTAGTCAGAATCTATAAACTTCTGGAGTTTATCGTGGGAAATTATTGGCTGAATTTGCTTTTCTTCCCAGAAATCTGGGCTTAAATTCAGAAATTATGGACAAGAAAAGCTAAATTTTACCTGGAAACTGAACTCTTTGAATTCAGTTTCCTCCTCAGCAGCAGGCGGAGATTCTGGTGTCTGAAGAGAGTCTGGAGGTGATCCAGGTCCAGTCCGGACACGGCCGACCCGTTCACTGCCAGCACCTCGTTTCCTGTCTCTTAGTCCCACATGATAGTCCGGTAGACTCGGTTTGATTGGAGACCAAAGTTGCAACATTTGTTAAATTTCCAGCTGCTTTGTGTCAAACGAACCAAACTCTTTGAATAATCTGTTCCCCTCCTGGCCTGTGGTGGCGCTGCAACAAGGAGGAATTTACACTAAAACCTCTGAAGAAGACTCTGAGCGCAATGTCCTTCTTCATAAAATGTTAACAAAAATCAGAGGCATCAGATTTGAGTGATTATATAATTTCTATTTTGTCTTTGGCTAAAGACCAGGAGTCCTGATCAGATAAAATCTGTAGAATGAGCCAAAGTTTTATCCAATTAATCATCAGAATAATCGCTGACAGCTGATTCAGATTGAAGCTCACCTGTTCAGGTGGTTCCTGCCTGAGTGGCATTGACGGATCACTACCAGCAGGGGGCGCAGCATCTGTAACACAAACAGAAAATTTAAAGAACTGCATTAAATCTCATTTAGAACTCATTAAAAATATATAAAAATAAATGCTTCAGCTCTGAAATCTGACACAGCACAACAAAAAACAACTAAGGTTTAAAATTAATCAAAATTCATTTAAATAAAAATGAATATTGATAAGTCAAGTGCACTTTTCTGAATTTCATTCAGGTGATTAGTTTTTTATTTGGTTGTTTTTAAAGGTTTATTTTGAATATTTGAGCTTTAATGAGATATTTTTTGCCAGTAAATGTCACTGTTAATCTCTGCCAGAGTTCTGATGCGGCTGCTGCATTACCTGAGGTCCAGGTGTGCAGGTGGGACTGTTTGACCCAGAGGTCAGCGGGGTCAGGCCATGTGATGGTGGGCTCCTCCGCGTCAGGCAGCTCGTCTCTCCTCAGCAGCAGGTGGAGATTCTGGTGTCTGAAGAGAGTCTGGAGGTGATCCAGGTCCAGTCCGGACACGGCCGACCCGTTCACTGCCAGCACCTCGTCTCCGGCCAGCAGGCCTGAAGACAGAAAAAGATTCAAATAATCAGGACATTTAACTGCATTTCATTTTGTTTAATTCATATTCAACAAGCTAATTAGATGATCCACATCCTGTCGTCACAAGATGAATTCATCTAACTTTTTATTTGCAGTTTTGAAGTTTTGAAAAATGCGATGGTGTATCAGAGCCACTGTAGATAGAAAAAAAGAGAAGATTTATGATAAAAACTCAGAAATTTTCAGATTAATCTCAGAAATTTTATAGAAAAAACTTTAAAAGGTCATAACTTTTCAACTTTTGAAACTGAGAACATTTCCTAAAGCAAAACATTTAGAATTATTTTAGATTAATCTCAAAAAAGTTTTTTTTTTACTTCTCAGATTCAGAAATGTATTTGTTTTTTGTTGAAAATTTTTAAGATTAATCTGAAAAATTCAGATTTTTTTTTTTTGTCCAGACCAGAGATGATACTCTGATTTAAGTTTTTTCTTATATTGATTGATTGGTTTATTGACCTCTGCGATGTTCTCTGTGCGTAAAGTTGTAACTGTCTGCATCCAGTGGTCAGGTGTGAGATTTTTCCATCATCATTTAAATTCCCATAAAATGAATATATGTTTGTACACATTTTCAGATGGAGATATTCCAAGCATAAAGTCTGGACATAGAAATATTTTGTTTTTCCTTACTTATCCAAACCTGAAAAATAATTTTCAAACTGAAAATAAACTGTGGTCACAAGAGAAAGTAAAATATTTCTTTTTATTCTTACATTTAAAGTAGAGTTTCAACTCTTTCTGAATCAACTGAAAAGCTAAAACTGCAGTTGTGCAGATTAAACTCTGACTGCGAGTCGCAGCAGGGCAAAGGGCGCCCTCTGCTGGACAACCTCAGCATTGTTTTACCTCCTCTGGCCGACAGGCCCAGCGGATCGACGTCACTGACGAACACGTGACTTTTACCCGCTCCGTCCACGTGACCCGTCACCGCAAAACCTGCCATTACACCACGAGACAAAATAGATCAATATTTTGATTGTTTTTGAACATTTTTATCTAAATTCAACATCTTCATGAAAACATTTGGATAAATTCTAATTTTTGTAAAATTTCAGCGTAAAACTAAACATCAGAAGCTGCGATTTGTACAACAGAGAGTTAGAGTTAAGTGAGTCAATTTCCACCAGACACTCAGAAATTTAGATTAATCTCAGAAAGTCTCTAGAAAAAACAAGAAAAATTTAAACTATAAAAGTAGAAAATTTTAAAGAAAAACTTTTGACAAGAAACTTTTCAAAAGTTAGAGAGGAAACGTTCATAAATTTTGAGATTAATCTCAGCAATGTTCTGGAAAAACTAAGGAATATAGTTTCAAAACTCATAATTTTTTGCCTTTTGAAAGTCAGAAATTTTCACGTTTTTCTAGAAAATGTTTGAATTTTTACTAGACAATTTTTCTACATTTTTCCAATAAAATATTTTAACTTAATCTCAAATTGTCTGAGTTTTTTGTAGCAAATTCTCAAATTTTGAATTTCAAAGATTTCTAATATTTTTTTCCAGGAAATTTCTGAGAACTAAAAAACTTTTTTTTTATAGCAAATTTTAAACTTTTTTAAGCACATAAATTTCCAAGATTAATTTACTTCATTTATTTTTGATTTTCTTCATCATAGATTTCAATGGTTTCACTCAGAAACATGATCTTTTTCATACACAGGAAATGTATGGAGAGTTTTTCTCACCGAAGTCCTGGTCTGTGTTTGGTCGACAGACGTCCAGGCTGAAGACGCCAGCAGCTGAAGGAAGACGCTCCTCACTCAGCTGAAGTGCAAATCAGCCAACAGTTAATGATCTCAGCACAATTATTATTATTTTAACTGGAAAATCCTTAAAATCGTCAAAATACAAAGGTGGTGATTTTCTTTTTATATTCTTTCTTTTTGGCCAAAATTGATTTTCAAATGACTTTGGCCATTATTTTAGGAAGATGATGAAATAGGAAATAGAAAAACAAAAAGGCAAATTTTCAAACCCACCTGCAGTTCTGCCAGATGTCCTGCAGAGGGCAGCACCTCACTTTGCTTGGACACGCAGGTCACAGTCTGAAGGCCAAAACAGACACAAAAATGTTACTTTAATGTTTATTCTGCATGTTTATTACGATCTAGTCAATTAAATGAACAGAAATTAAATTGGAAAAAATCCACCATTTTTGGTAAAAGTGATAAAATGAGCAAAAGACATGGGGGAGGAAGAGAAAGAAAGCAGCAGTAGGAACATGAAGAGGCCAACATGAGGTGGGGGGGCTTAAAGAGAGGAGGAGGAGGTCATGTGGAGAAACAGGGGAGGGGGGTCATCTCAAACACTGACAAACACTCAAGGACAAAGGAATTCTGGGAAAATAAAAGGCTCTGCAAGTTTTTAATCCCCCAACGCCTCCTGTGTGTCCACAGACCAGCAGCTGCACAGCTCCACAGACATTAGTTTCCAGACCAGCCCTCCCTTTGTCTGTCTTTATTCACTAAACTCTGAATCCACAAAGGAGAAATTGAAGAGAGCTGATCTGGTTTTCCTCAGAAACCTTCAGAAGAACCACAATGTGATTAAGAGTTAAAGGAAACTGTTGTACTCTGTGATGTGACATGGAAGAAAACAAAACAGGCTGAAAAACTGATGTCACAGTGGAAATAATAGAATAGGAGGCGTTAGGTAACGTTGTGCACATGCTCTGTAGGAGTCAAAGAAAAGTTAGTGAGTTCATGCAGCTGGGCTTTCTTAAATAGAAAATACTTTTAACAATGGGAATAATAAACTGAACATGACTGTTATGTTTTATTTTATTTTACTTCCACTTAGTGCTCATATATGTATTCGAATGGCACCAGAGTTCACTTCAACCGAACCCAGACCGAGGTTTGGACCAGAGTTTGCTTATTTGGTCGATTACGTGTTCACACCTCTGCAAACGAACTGGACTTTCCAGGCAAACGGACTGGAGTTTGATTTCAACGCTGCATCACATTTATCACTGACACATCATGGCTGAATTTAGCTCCGTTTAATATCAATAAAAACAATTAATTATAAAAATTTTGACCAAAGTGGAGATTTGACAAAAGTCCATATTTGAGTTTGTTCATGGTAAAGATTTAGAGTCTGTGAAAAACAATGGGCTAATATTAATTGCTTTGAAATGATTTCCAATCAACAAGTTTTGTGTTTTATTGACTTTATGTTCTAATGAAAAGTAGTTCAACCTGTTTATCTGTCCACACAAATGAACAACCTGGTGCCATGTTTAATTCCTAACAGGAAGTTGGTTGTTTTGAAGCAATCTGATTGGCTGACAGGTTTAGCTGTGCGCTACGCTGCCCCCTGTTGGTTTGGCATGTTTAAAACAACGGTTTATGAGGCTGAAAACTTGTTTGAAGAAGATCCCTTGAGCATAATATTACTTTTTAATACAGTGGCGAAGGTATTTGTTTTACAAAGATCCGGCTACGTGTGGACTAGCCTACAGCTAGCTAGGATTCAGGATTCTCCAACTGGACAACCTGACACTTCCTCCAAAAAACAAAAAAACAAAAACAACTGGTTCTGAAATGGTTTTCCCTACTCAACCCAATGAAGAGTTACAGGTTTATAGACTGTAAATGTTTGGCTCCAGTTGGTCATTTTGAGGAGTTGATATTATGTTTCATGGTTAAGACGGTGGAAACCTTACTTCTGACCAGCAGACAGCAGGAACGGACTGAGCAGACGGCGCCGAGACGTGACGATGGAGAACCTGGAACAGAAAAACAGAGAGAAAACCCAACTCAGCACAAACTCAGCTCAGACCTCCAGAGTCTGCAATTAAACTTGATTTAAAATGGTTGAATTAAAGCAGGAGGGTGAAACATGAGGGTCTGAGCAGAAATTACAGGTTTCAGAATCAATCAGACAACAAAGAGAACATGCCGTCATCATGAATATTAGTTTTACTCAAGTAAAACCAAACTGTAGAGCTCTGTTCTGCTGGAACACCCTGGGATATTTATGAAAAAACAAAAACTAAGCTCTCATCCAGCATTTATCCAGAAATATATATTTTTATTCTGTGGACTGACTATGAGTTAAAGGGGCCCTGATTGGCAAAATTCACTTTTGCATGTTTTTGGGTATGATTGTGTAACTGCGGTTGTTTGCAGCCATTTTCCAGCAGCAGCTTATTTGGATTTAAAGTGACAAGAGGCCCTAAAACAGCTCATTCTGAACTGACCAGACTGAAATGTCATTATCCAAGAATGATTTTGAGCAAAAATATGTAACATGTTTGTGTAGACCTATTCGATCCTGACCTGTTCCTAACCTAACAGGCTGCTGTTCTCCAGCAGCCTGGTGAGGGCGCTGCGCTCCAGGAAGTGAGTCAGACCAGATGTTTATCTCCTGCAGCTGCGATCGGCTCCACATGTTCCTCAGATCTGGAAACCGGGAAACTCCAGCCGCTCAGTCTGACCTGAGAAACCGGCTGTGTGTCCTTCTGTTGCTGCAGAACTTCCTCTAGAACCTTTTACTTGTTTCTCCATACAGCAACAAGGTTCCTACTGGGGGGTAGCAGATGTCAACATCATAGTTTAATTTCTTTGTCTAATTCAGTTATTTTTAGTTAGTTATTAGATTCTGTTGGCTAGTTTTTATCAGCTATTAGTATAATATTGTTGATTTTCAGTTTAGTTTTTATTAGTTATAGTAGTAGTTTTTTATAGTTTGATAAATTTTTAGTTGCGGTATTAATTTATTTTATTGTATTGTGATTATGTATACATTGATTAGGTAATGAATACGCAACAGAAGATTTTCAAAACACCTCTTTTAATATTTTTCCACTTAGAAAAACTCTAATCTGCTCAGAAAAAGAAATCTGGAAACATAATTTCCAATGTTTTTATTTCCTGCTCTCTGATTGGTCCCAATCCAGTCAGATTATTTAAACAGAAGCGGGTCAGTAGCCAACAATTATACTGAAGTAACAGCAGCACTTCTTTAACAGATTTTTACTCAAGTAAATGTAAAAAGGACTCAAGAGTAAAACTGTATTTGGTAAAAAAGTACTGAGTAACTGATCAATTGATCAGTCATTAAATATTTAAAAATTACATAATCAGATGAACCGAAATATAAAGTTAAGTGTAACTTTTGGTATTTTAAGAACCAAAATAACAATAATTCATATAAGTAACAAAAAATAACAAAAACAGCCAAAAGAAAATGTTTCCAAATCATTTCTTTCAATAAAAAACTTAAGAAACTTTAACAGAAACTGCAGCTGTCTGTCTGTCTGTCTGTCTGCTGGATGTTTGGTTAAAACATGTTTGTTTTTCATTCAGTGGGAAGAAAATCCAGAAATTTTCCTCAAGTAAGAGTAGAAATACTTCCTAATAAAAATACTAAATTAAAAGTAAAAAGAACAATGTAGTAAAAATACTTCTAAAAGTATTTTTTCCCCCATAAAACTCAAGTAAATGTAACTAATTCTGGATGTAAACATTAATTCCCATCAGGAATGTCAGATCTCGGCCATCAGCTCCAGTAAACGTCCGGATCAGGAGGAGTGTAAACGCGTTGCAGCGCCTGAATGCGAGCCAGAACAAACCCGGAGAAGATTTATCCGCTGGAATCTGAATCCCAGACTCCCAGCCCTAAAAATAGCCGAGTGTTTACGAGGAGCGATGGGAGCCCCGGCCGTACGGAGGAGCGCCGGGATTTCAGAATGTTTTGACCTTTTTAGGGAAGCGGAGCGGCGCCGAGTCTGAGGCGGTTACCTGGTGGTCCGAGAGTTTCCCGTCCTGGATGGGTTTGGGTAGAGCCTTCAGGGAGGACGGCAGGCCTCTCCTCCGGACTCCCGACACAGACCTGCAGCGCCGCCGCAGTGTCCCGTCCTCACGACTGCACACCTGCAGGTCCAAACACACAGAGGAAAACATCTGAACAGGTTCACACACCTGAACAGGTTCACACACACAGAGGAAAACACCTGAACAGGTTCACACACACCTGAACAGGTTCACACACACAGAGGAAAACACCTGGACAGGTTCACACACCTGGAGGATTAAACCCAAACTGTACCAGACTCCTAAATACAGGATTTTTAGATCCTTAACATGAATTGAAACATCTGGGAAGAAGGAAAGAAAGGGAGGGCAAGAAGAAAAAATGAAAAAGAAGGAAAGGAAAGAAAGAAAAATTGAGAGAAATGAAAGTGAAGAAGAGGAAAGAAAGGAATAAGAGAAGGCAAAAGAAGAAAGGCAAGGAAGGAAAGAAGAAATGAAGAGAGGAAGGAAAGAAGGAAGGATGAGAGGAAGGAAAGAAGGAAGGATGAGAGGAAAGTGAAGAAGAAAGAAAATGAGGAAGGAAGGAAAGGAATGCAGAGAGGAAGGAAAGAAGAAAAGTAAGATGGAAGGAAGGAGGAGACCAGGAAAGGATGTAGGACACAAAAAGAAAGCATAGGAAGAATGAAGGAAGGAGGGATGAGGAGGGGAAGGAGGACACAAAACAGGAATGGAAGGATCAGAGGAATGGAGAAAGAAATGCAGGTAGGACACTTTGAAGGATGGCAGGAAGGACACAAAAAAGGAATGAAGCAAGAAGGAAAGAAGGAAGGAAGGACAAGCCCGTTTTTGACAACATGAGCGGAATGAAGGAGTACATCCTTCCAGGCTTTTCAGAATAAAAGTCGTGTGTTAGCAGCTTCCTACCAGAGCGTGGAAGGAGGAGACGGAGAAGACTCCCAGTCTTCCCAGTGAGGCTTTGGAGGGGCGGCTGGCCACGGCCAGGAGGCTCTTTGGGTTCGGCAGCTCGGAGCCCTGCAGGCTGGACTGGTAACACCGGAACCGGAACAGGTCCAGGTTCAGCTTCTCCAGGTTCTGCTCCCACTGCTGGATCTGAGGAGCATCACAGGTCCAGTTAAAGTTCTGCTCGGTTCAGATCAGCAGCTCAGGGATCAGATTTACCCCACAGTGAAACTTTACACTTTCATTCTTAAGTTTGTTTTTTAATGTCATTTACATCAATAATGTTAAACCTGCAACTTTCTTAAGTAGAAAGGAGGAAATTTGTGACGATATATTTCAGTTTGTGTTGCTGAAAAGTACAGAAAATTCTATTTACCCAAATTATCATTTTCTTAATAGTTAATTTCTATTAATTAATTACATTGATTGTAACATGTAAAAAATGTTAATTTATTTCCTTTTCTTTTTTTTTTCTTTTTTTTTACAAAGCAAAAGCCTTGAACTGGAACCTTTGTATTTGCTTGTTTCTGGTATGCCCATAAAGCTGACGCACAAGTGACATTATAAGAGTTTATACTTGGAATAAATATGAGAAGAAACCAGGACTTTAGCTTATTAATTTTGATTAATTGATTTGTATTAAAAACTTTTTAACACAAATAATTACTTTAAATTTTTTATGTTCAAAGGTTCCTGCCAGAACTTTATATTCATGCATTTCTGGTACGTCCATAAATCTGATGCACTAGAGACACGATGCATGTTTATAACTAGATTAAATATGTGAACGTTAGAGCTGAGACTTTAATCAGATAGTAGCAGCTCTACTGATTAAATACATCATTTTTATTGAACATTTGCACCTACTGACACTCTTACAATACAATACACTCATTTTCAGTTTTTTTAACAGAAGGATTATATAGAAAATTAAGTAAAACTAAGAACTAAACCAACCAACACCCCTTCACATCTCAGATCTCTGAACTCTAAAACATTTTAATCGATTTTCCTCCAGTCCTTTGGAAAAAGGAGGGAATCACCATAGCAACCAGCGATTAGCTACTTTTTGGACTTTCAAAATAAAGGCATCACTCCAGCTCTTTCAAAGCTTATGTTACTAAAACATAAAAAGCTTCAACACTGCTAGTAGCTGCAGCCGTCCAACATCTGGACGAGGCGCTGACTCAGCGCTGAGACATTTTCCTGCTGTTATATAATCCGTTCTGAAGTTTTGCCTCTGACTCAGAGCAGGAAGCCTGCTGCTGCATTTCTGCAGCTTTAGGAAGGAAAACTCTGTTGGATCAGAGCGGCCCGGTTCCTGACCTGGCTCTCCACCGCCCGCCGGTTCTTCTGGTCCTTGATGATGGACAGCTGCAGCTCGGCCATCTTCTTCATCTTCCCGTCCATGTCGATCTTGTGCAGCAGCGAGCGGCTCTGGCAGCGCAGCAGCCGCAGCGTGTCGTCCTTCCCCTGACGCCTGGCCAGCAGGGCGGCGCTGGCCGAGTGGATCGCAGTCACCCAGTTCTCCAGGTCCGTCTGGTTAGTGGCCTGACAGGAAACAGAGTTAGCATCAACATTAGCATTAGCACAGGTAACACTGCTAATGTGAACCTACTTAAAACTTCACTTAAAAAACAGGCGAGACGAGATGAACAGCAGCAAGTCAACACAAGAAAAAGCATGACAAGATGGTGGAAGATGAGATAAAGCAAAATGAGACAAGATCCAATGAAGTGAGATGAGAAGAGATGAGGCAAAGTCCAATGAAATGAGAAAGGATGAGACAAGGTAAGACGAGATAAAAAGTGGCAACAGGAGGTTTGATGAGGAAGTTTGAGAGAGAACAAGACAGTAAGATAAGAGAATGAGACTTTTACTGATGAGTAACTTCAGAGCAGAGTAAAGCTGGTTCTTCATTTCAGGATCTTCTTGCTCCTCACTGAAGTCATAAAGATTCAGTTTGCTGCAGTAATTAGCAGCGTTTTGTGACTCCCATTAGCTTTCACTGTCCCCCGTCCTCTGCTACCTCCTCCTCCTCACTGTGATTTGTGTCTGTAAACTCTCTGCTGCCCAGTTACTCTGGGAATAAAGAAGTGCTCCCTGAGCTCGTAAAGCTAAAAGGGGAACGATTAGGGCGACCCGAGTGGTTTCAAATAAATCAGAGGTCAACAGTGGTTCTGCAGAGGAAAGTCGCTGCATCTGACAGAAACACAAATACATTTTCATGGTGTTTTTCCCCAAATTTACAGGCTGGTTTCTGTTCCTGTGTGGCGTTTAAGGACGCAGTCAGAGTGTGGGGCGTTTGAGATGTTCTCTCACCTGGAACATGTAGACGTCTCCGTGCGAGTTGCTCAGACAGAAGACGTGCTCCCTGCGCGGATGCTCCGGGACGGCCTGGACGATGCTGTCGTCCGCTAACAGAGCGTAGCGAGGAGAAAGGTCCTGCTCGGCGCCGCTGCTCCGCCCGAACGTCGCATAAAACAGCAGACTGCAGCCTGAAGTCAGCAATTAAAGATTGATTTTAATGAAACTGGTTTTGACTGCAGACGACCTTCAATTTTCCACACAAAATCAAAAAGGAAACTAAATCTGAAATATCTCACTTTTTATGATCTCCATCCCTTTTTGATCTCTTTCATCCCGCTATTCTCCTTCTAATCCTCTTCATTTCTATTTATAGTCTTCTCTCCATCCCACTCATCCTCACAATCCCCGTTTCAAGCAACTTTTCATCCCTTTCATTCTTCTATTCTTTTTCTTGACCCCTCATCATCCCACTCATCTTCATTCTCCCTCTTTCTACCACTTTTTTTCCTGACCCATTTTCACCCCAGCATTCATCCTCATGTGTCATTCAAACATTTCAGAGTTGATCTACTTTAGATAAACTTCTCCATTAGCGCCTCGGTCTCAGACTGATGAATGAATCACCTTTCAGTGTGACCCAGTAGCGCCTCCACTTCCGGCGGGCGACGAGCTCCAGCTTCCTGTCCTTGCTGAGGGTGATGAGCGCTTTGAAGTAGAGCCATCCCGCGCGCCGCACGGCGCCCTGATCCGCCTCCAGCAACCCGTCCAGATCTCCTCCTCCCGCCTCCTCCATCTCCTCCTCTGCGTCGTCGTCGTCCTCCGACGGCTCGGTCCGGTCGGCCGCGCCGCCGCAGCCCGTCTCCAGCTCCTGCATGAAGCTCCTGTAGACGTTCTGCCGCTGAGCGTCGCTGCTCTGGTTCTGATCCAGGCTCCTGGAGAAGTCCCAGTCTGCCGGAAGGAACTGGTTCTGACTCAACTGGAGGAGAGGGTTGGAAGGCCAAGCAGCGCCGGCATTCAGGCTGTTGATGAAGACACCGGAGGAGTCGCTGCTGTGCGGCTCCTGCAGGGAAACCAGACAGAAGTTTTGACTTTTCAGCTGGACTTTAAAAAGGGCTTTCGGGGCAGAAGCCCAGGGTATCAAGTTTTGGGGGCGGTCCAAAGATTTTGAATATTTTTGTAATGAATGCATCTTTATTTTATACATTATTAGGGGGAATCAAAATAACAAATTTAGCTGGAGGTGGACGGTAACTAGTTACATTTATTTTTTGCAAAACATATTTACTTTTAGGAGTAGTTTTACTACACTGTACTTTTTACTCTTACTTGACTAATATTTCTGGATACTAGAGCCACTTAAAGTGACTTCACTGAATGAAAAAACAAACAAAAAATAATCATCAGACGTTTCACTTTAAACAAAATGTATAAAGTGAAACATCTTGTTTATGCGCTGGTTCTGTTATTCTAATAATATTTTGACATGTCATAAAGTACTGGAAGTACAGTATTTTTACATTACTGTTGTTGTAGATTTTGCTTTTGCATATTTAAAAAAAATGTAAAGGTGTTTCATCTGTCTGAATCTGTAATTTTCTTATTTCTCAAAATTATTAATTTCTTTTTAATCTTTAAAGTAGCAGAATTCGCATACCATAGTGTATTTTGTATTTTAAAGTATTATATCTGATATTCTGAATTAATCTTTTAAATCAGTACTTGAGTAGCTTTTTAATGAATTACTTTCTCTTGAGTAATTTCTTGAATGGATGTTTAAAAAATATTTTGAAGTAGTATTACTCACACCTGAGTTCAATTTCAAGTAAAAACTTCCTACTTGAAAAGAATTGATAGTTTTGGTGCCTGATGAACGACTGCAGTAAAACGACCTGTCTGCATCCTTCTCTCTGCTTTCTGGGGTTTATTTCCAGGAGCTGTTTGGGTTTTATGAGCTGCGTTTACAGACCTCACTTTTCCTCCTCATTACAGCTGAATGGTGTGAAAACACTCCAGACTCGGCGCAAAACAATCTTTAGGAAACATTTAAGGCGACTCCACCCATCGCTTGGATGACATTCAGGGATAAAAATTCTAGAAATATGTTGATTCGTCGGTTTTGATGAACAATGATGTGGATTGTTTTGGTTCCTGTTTAGCATTTGGACTCTGAACAACAGGATTTAAGTTTAGAATCAGCTTTAATCGCAAAGGAATTTGACTTTGGTTCCACTTCAATCTCAATTAATGCATTCTAAATATAAATATAGAAAAAAGGAAAATAAAAATAAAGGATTATTTGTTATTTTAGGAAAGCAAACAGTAGGAACTTGTTATAAGTCATTAATTCATTAATACTCATGAATAAATACCATTTCCAGTTCAAAGTAAAATTTACCAGTGGAACTGATTCATTCATCAATATTGGCTAAAAAGTTATTTGTAAGTTAGTTTTTTTAGTCTTAATTGAAGTCTACTAATATATGTGGACTAGAAACTAGACCAAAAATGCTTGGTAATATTGTGTGTTTTTGCAGTGTAGGTGCAGGTTTTCCAGGTTTTCCAGGTTCTTACCTGGATCCGCCTCTTCTTGCGGCTCAAACTGCCCGTCCAGTCGCTCAGCTGTCGGATCCGACTCTTCAGGAAGTCTTTCCGGTTGTTCCCGGAGCAGGCGGCGCTCACAGACTCGGCTTTCCGATTGGGCAGCGTGTGAGAGAAGTACCGCGGCTCGAAGCCTCCAATCGACGGCGCCTCCTCCTGGATGACGTTGTCCATGGTTGGCAGCAGCTGCTGCTGCAGGAAAGAGTCCGCTGACGTTGGGAAGGCTGGAAGCGCGTTGTGTCTGCTGTGGAAGTCTGACGGTGACGCCAGGTTGAGGTCATGAAGGTCAGGCTGAAGGATGACAGAGTCCCCGATGCCGCTGTCCTCAGTGCGGCCAGAGGAGCAGCTGTTGTGGCCTTTGGCGCCCTCTGCAGGAGGGAGCAGGAGGGCGGAGCTAAACCCAGGTGAGATGTCCTCCACCTGAGTGGAAGAGCAGGTGTTGTAGCCGCTGCTGGTGTTGACGCTCTGCCCGCAGACGAACACGCTGTCGGTGAGCTCGCCGGCGGCGCCCCAGGGCGAGTCGTACCAGGACCCCTCTGAGCTCAGCGAGCTGCCCTTGCTGGTGCGGTGGGACGACTCTGGGATGAGGTTGGCGGTCGGAGGGCCCTGCGGCTCAACAGGAACCACCCTGGCCTTCGTAAACTCCACCCTCATGCTCCCATCTTTGCTGAGAAGAACCTTGGGACTGCTGCCACACTGTAGGGACGCCTGATCACCGTTAGGCCCCTGGAATCCAAACGGACTCCTGCGGCCGTCCTGCGTCCGGTCGCCTTGGTTGAACCTCTGAGGGGAACCCACACTCTGTTTGGCGCCCCCTCTGGGCGTGGCCTCGTACTGCCAGGAGGCATGCTGGCCCCGGTGGCCCTGGCTGCTCCGCCACCAGCTTCGGGCCGACGTTACCTCTTCCTTCTTGGTGGAGAACCTGAGGGAGCCGAAGGGTTGGACCGGAGAGCTGAAGCTGCTGTGACTGTCTGTGTTTCCCATGGCAACCTGGAGAATGACATCATCAACATGAGACAGTGAGAAGTTAATGAAAGTGGGAACTCTGAGTTGGGATGAACATCAGAGTTCTAGTTGAAAAGTTGGAATTTCAACATGGCAGCGCCTGTAAGCCTGGTGTGGAATAACTCGTACTAACATTATTTTATAAGTGGTGTTTGCCACAAGCAACTTTTTACTTCTTCTGTTGCAGGCGCTACATGTCACATTGACTTTAAATGCACTCTTAAATTTGTGTTTTGTCAAATAAACGTTTCCTCCACATCTTACTGCTGCAGATGTGAGGAGCGGCCATATTGAAACACAAAGTTGGCCTTTCAATCAGAACTGGTGTCAGAGTTTCTCCCAGTTTCCCAGTGGGAAATCAGAGGGTGTTCCAGTGGATTTTTTCAACTGGGAAGCTGTAATTTCCCATTTCAGAGTACAACTAAAACGCAACACAAGGCCCATTCCCTTGTGTTACAAAGAGATTCATAAACGCTTTGCTTTCATTTCCTACACTGCAAAAATACAAAATCTCTCTTGTTCAAATATTTCAGCACACTTAAAAAAAGACAAAACGAACCTACAGGTAACTTTTCAGCAAGATTTAAGATTCTTTTAGATCAATCATTCCATAATATTGGTGAAAAATGGCTGCTTCCACTAGCAGTTTATTTTACTTGTAACATCTTTTTTCAGAATTTCACAGGATCAATAGTAGTTGTGCACTGAACTGCTCTGGTTTTAATAGAACAGCAGCAAAACCAAAGAAACTGCTGAAAAAAGCTAAAAGGCATTTATTAGAAATGGCTTCCATGCAAAATCCTAAGATTGGCAGGAAAAGCAAAAACAAAAAAACAAAACAGTTAAAATTCAAATTGACATTAAAAAATACTTTATTTATCCCAAAGGAAAACTAAATAAATCCTCATTGATCCCCATTGTTAAGCATGATGGTGGCATTATAATAATATGGAGAAGATGCATTTCTTCTGGGAAGAAGATGCTGCAGAACCTGTAGATTTCTCCCCCCAAAAACTGAAGCTGTAACTGTATAGAAAAGTGATTCTACAACGTTTTACCTCAAATGCATGCCACACTTTTCAGATGTTTGTTAAAGGTAAGACATTTTATTAAATGTTAAATTGTAGGAACCCATGGAGATCAGATCAGACTGTAATTATAAAGCACCTGAACTCAAACAGAACTGAAAATTCAAGGGATTAAGAAGCTGCAATAACTCTAAACTTTAAGGTTTGACTCATTTTAACTAAATTATTCAAGATCAAACCAGAAATGCTGACATTAGATTCCTGATCACCTTCAGATTTTTCTGTTATCCTTTTGAACATTTACTGATTATTTCTCCAACCAATGAAACGTCTTTAACCTGCTGCAGTAATTCCACCTGCTCCGTTTAGCATTCAGCTCTCTCTCTCTGAAATGACCTAAATGACCTAAAATCAGTTTTATCCAGAACCAGGATCTCATCAGTTGGATAAAATGAAACCAGAACTTTCTGCTTCTCAGTGTAAAATGATGATGAAGATTCAGGATTTTTACCGGTTTTCAGATGCGCAGCTGCCTCTTCATGCTCCGTCCTCCTCTGCGTCCTTCCAGCTCCTCTCTCTCCCTCTTTCTCTCCCTCTTTCTGCTCATCTGTTGGGAGAACAGAGGGAGGGAGGGGCTTTGTGAGCTCCAACACACAGACTTTCCTTTTGTACGAACCCCTTCCCCTCCTCCTTCCCTCGCTCCTTCTCTTCCATGACGTTTCTGTGTCTGAAACCAGACCTTGTCCTCCTCCTGTTTATTTTGGTTTTCTGGAATGCTGAGCAATTTTCGCCTGGTTTTCTTTCCTTCTTTTTTCCTGTCAAACATGAAATCTGCAGGCTGAGCTCATCTGGCTGCAGCTGCTCAACCGTTCAGAACAACGGAGTCCAGTTAATCATCAGCTACAAGGCGCCGCTGAGATGTTACAGCTCCCTCTGAATGTTTACTGAAAAATATTAAGATGCATTAAGCAGAAGGGAGATCTGACAACCTGAGGAGGATAAAAACCCAACTGGACAGAACCAAGTCCATTTACTGTCCTACAGCAAATACTCTTCCACACTTAAACTAAACATAAAGTCTTTATGACATCTTGCATCATCTGTTAATGTAAAAAAAAAAACTGTAAAAACTAATTTATCTCTGGTTGGATTTGGTTTCTAACACAAAACAAATCACTAAATGATACTTTTCAGCTTGAAAATTAAAACGTTTCCCATTTTTCAAGACAAGAGGAAGAAAAATTGGGAAAAAATAAAAATAAAAACTGCAAAGACAAAACAAAAGACTTAAAGTGTTTTACTGACAACTATGAGGAAGCAAGGCAACATCCAGCTGGATTTGAACTTGCAACCCTCAAAACATCCCTCCAAACTCTCTCCATCATTTTTGAATGAACAGTTTTGCAGAAACATAATTGCATCTCTGCCTATTCTGAGTTCTGTATTCAAAGATTTTCTGGGAAAAGTGACTCAAAATTATTCATGAAAAATTTGCTGATTTTTTGGTAAAAAATCTGCATAAAACTACAGTAAGGATCCCATTACAGATGGCTAATAAATAATTCATAAATATGTTATTAATTAATCTATAAACACTTAAATCATTATCAAGTAAGGATGAGAAAGAGACTATGCTAAAAAATATACATTTACTAATGCTTATCTAAATAGTCTAACATAACTCTAGATATAATATAAAGCTGAGCAGATTTGGCAAGAATGGCAGATCTTTTAATAAACACTTATGATTTATAAAGTGCTTAGAGATGAATTAATAATATATAAACATTTTATTAGCTAACTATAAGGGGAGCCTTGTTGTGAAGTGGTTTCCATTTTTCTACTCGGAGCAAACAGAACAGGATTTCCTGCTGCGCTTAAACCAACAATCTTTGACATGATCAGAAATCATTAATCAATTCCACATCTTCTGCAGAGCAATAAAAACTCCGAACATTCATTTCGGCTAACAGGTCAGAGGTTCGACAAACTCAAGGTTCAGTGCGTAAGAGCCGTCCAGAGCCGGGCAGCGCCCATCCTGTCCCACAGGAGGAAGAGGGAGGAAGACGAAGGGAGGAGGACGAGCCACTGACCCCCGAACGCATCGCCGACCTCTGACCTCTCCTGAAAGAAGCAGGCTGAACCCTGGACAGCTGTGACTCCAAGGAGGAGGTTTAATTGTAGGAGGAGTTTGTTTCACACAGTTTCAGCTATAATGTCCATCAGTAATCTGACAGGTTTTCCTGCTTTCCTCGCTTCAGTGAAGTTTTTCCCTCCTCCCAACAACATCAAGATATGTGGAATATTATCTGTTCATTGTGCTTTATTCTCTCTACAAACACATATCAAAGTTCAACAGTTTGAGAAATTTGTCCTATTTTTGTTTTCTCTATTGGGGACAGAGCAGGACTCCAGAAATTGTGTTGACCTGATGTAAATAAATGTCCAAATAATGATGATTAGATCTATTTCCACAAAAAGAAAACATGGCTTCAGTTTGGATTTGACTGCGAGGTCTGAGAGTCTCAACTTTTACATCAACATTGATCTTTGAGGAGCCAAACAGGCCTGATGAAACAAAACTGCCTGGTTGCTTATAAGGAAAAACTTGTTTTGAATATATTTTCACCAAATCACCTCTTGGTCCTGCAAAAAAAACAGCAAAAAACTAATCTTGGTGCAGATTAACCATCTGTATCTCAGCACCAATTCCTTTCATTCTGCACTGCAAAAACACTAAATCTCACCAAGTAAATTTTGTCTAGTTTCTAGTGCAAATATCTTAGTATTCTTGAAATGAGAAAAAAAACAAAAAACTAACTTACAAGTAACTTTCAGGAGCTTCAGATAAACTTTCCAAAAAACTAAAATATCCTGCAAGGAAATCAGTTGACAAACCTGTTGGATCTGAGAGTGAAATTTATGACATTAATACAATACTTTTCTGCAGCTGAAAATTCTCAAAACTGGAGTCCTGTGAAATGAAAAACAATCTTCTTCAGATCATTTCAGTTTGGAGAAATCAGCTCTTTGAAACAACAATTTGACGTTTCTGAAGAGAACCAGTGAATTAGTTTGAAAAGTGATGACTTGCTGCAGGCGATTTGCTGCCCTCGATACACAAAGACGTCAAAGTTGGGTCGAAACTAAATACATTTACTCAATTACTTGAGAAACTGTTTTATTTTTAATGTACTCTTAGGAGTATTTTAATCACACTGAAGTTTTTACTTTTACTTGAGTCATTTTATTATGAAGTATTTCTATTCTGAATTTTCTACCCACTGAATGAAAAACAAAAATGTTTTAACCAAAAATTGGAAAAAATTTAAACGTTTCTTTTGCCTGATTTTGTTATTTTTTGTTATTTATATGAATTATTGTCATTTTAGTGCTTAAAATACTAAATGTTTCACTTAACTTCATATTTTGGTCCGTCTAATGATGTAATTTTTAAATATTAAATGATTGACAATTTGATTACTCAGTACTTTTTACCAAATATTCTTACTCTTACTTGAGTAATTTCTTGGACGGCTAAAAATATGTTGAAGTATTGCTATTCTTATTTGCATACAATTTTTGGCCACTCTGCTTATGATCGTTAAACATGGAGTTTATTGTTTTTAAAGAAGATTATTTTGTAATGTTTTAAAATAGAGCTACAGGATATTTATTTATCATTTCTTGGATGCTGATGCCTCAGACTGACCCCCACTCAGTCTGACGCTTTGTGTTTGTCTCTTCAGCTTTAAAAGGAAAAACTCTGCGGCTCACTTTTGTCTGCTCAACCCATCGGCCATCTGCCGGCTCGCAGGACGCCCCGCCACGGCCGCCCCCCTCGCCATTCTTCACAGACAAAGGCCTTCCTCCTTCTCATCACCTCCCCCGGTTCGGCCCAGCAGCAGAATGAAAGAATTCATCGGATCGGAATCGAAAATATTAATGCAGCTGAGGAGATTGCCACCTGTTCTCCCAGAGACAAACGACCAGCTGATCCTCTTATGCTCTGACTTCACACAACCTGGTTAAAGTCACTAACATCTGTGACTTGGCTTCAGTTAATGGCGACACAGAGAGTCTGATGATGGTTAATTATGTGCAGGAACAATCCAAAAACTATCAAAACAAAAAGAAAAAAAACTGAAATATGAAAGCATTGCAATAATAAATCCAACAGTTTTTCCCTCTTGTTTATATCTCTGGATTCAACTATTTAGTCAAATAAAAACCTGGGCAAACACTGAATAAAAATGGAAATTATCTCTACATTCCCAAATACAATGAATCAATAACTGATCTTTATGTATATCAGATATTTATAATTGAACCTAAGACAAAAAAAAAAAAAATAAACCTACAAAAAAGCCTGGAAGGAAGGAAAGGAAGAAAAAAAAGAGAAAAAGAAAGGAACTCCATACTTTCCAGGTTTTATTATTAAATTGCTGTTTTCCAGCTTTATCTTCAGCTCTCCAGAAAAGTGGCTGTGAGGAAATTATACTAAGTTGATTAAATGTTTCCATAAATGACGGCAGGATGGAAATAATCTGAGCAGAGGAAGATAATCTGAGCTCTGGAACTGAGAGATAGAAGAAAACCAAAAACTGAAATTACTTCCATTATTAGTTAAATCACAAAATCAGAACAGCTCTGAATATCTGAACATCAGCAGCTGAGTTAGAGCTGAGAGAAACAGGAAACAGGAAGTCCAGATCATCTGCTAACAGCAGGAAGAACATGTACCAGATGAAGATTGATGTGCTGGTGAGTTTTCTTTTTCTGGGATTGAATATTCTATAGAGTTGGAGCTGCGCTCTTCCTCCTCCTCCTCTTCATGGGAGAGTACAGAGAGATTTGGATAAGGTGGAGCATCCAGCAGAGGAAGTGAGCCTGGATGGAGGAGGGAAGAGGAAGTCAGCTTCCTGTTGGGATGACTGGACTCCTTGTGCCACCGCTGGGCAGACGGGTGGAGCGCCGCTCTCCAGGTGGGGTTCGGGGGCGTATGGGTGGGGTCGGAGTCGCTGCTTCCTGTTTGGTGTAAGGCTCTGCAGAACACTGAGGAAGCTTTTAGAGAGGAGGAGCTGCTGATGGAGGAGGAGCAGCAGGAGGAGATAGAGGAGTTACTCAGTCTGGATGACAATAGACGCTAAAAAAAATAAGTCATGACCTGGATGAGGTTGGAAATACATATGGAGTCAAATGGACTCTGTCCGTCCGTCCGTCCATTTGTAGCTTAAATATTTAAATCCTAACAACCACTACTTTTCCAACCAAGAACTCTGAGAAATGTATTCTTGAAATTGAATTTTGGCGTCAAAATGAACAAATGACTCATATAAGCTCTTTAATAACTTTGAGTAAACAAAACAACACAACAAAATCTCCACCAAGTTCTTCACCACAAGATGAACTGCACAAAGCTTCAGGACCAAAACCTCTCAGGTCAACAAAATGCCAAACGCTTCTGTGAATCAGACATTTGGTCAGATTTGTTTGAGGAAAAACTACATTTTCTTGTTCTAAAACACACCAGCAAGACACCAAAAATGATCAAATGATCAAAAATAAAATAAAATAAAAAGCTTGGCTGCTCCTTTGAATGGATTGTCTGTAATCGTATCAAATAGTCTGCTGGCCGGGGGAATAATCAGATCTGGTCCTGGATTAAACACGGTTTACCTTAACCAGCTGAGGTTATCTACAGGTCACCAACAAATCTGAGTTACAGTCAGATCATCTTCATCTGTTCACACATCTGCAGGAAACTTTAACACCCTGTGATCCCTGATGGTTGGCTTAAATCCGCTTAGAAACAGAATGATTGAATAATGAGAGAAAACCTGAAGATATTATCTTGTTAATGAAACAAGGACTGGACCAGTATGATAAAAACAAGTAAAAACACCATGTTGGTTTCACTGAATGAACACTAAAACAAACAGGATCTAATGCATTTTATATAAAACAGCTTCCCAACACCAA
This sequence comes from Alfaro cultratus, assembly GCA_903066825.1. Lineage (NCBI taxonomy): Eukaryota > Metazoa > Chordata > Actinopteri > Cyprinodontiformes > Poeciliidae > Alfaro > Alfaro cultratus. The sequence continues at coordinate 16,654 of CAEFZX010013121.1, read as the reverse complement.
TATTAACTTGTCTATTCTGCAAGTTTTACAAAAACGTATGAGAAAAATGAGAAAAAAACCAACAAAGAAATCAAACAGCAAGACAAAGATCTATTAAATATTTTAGACAAAGCCAAGATTTCAATTGACAATTCATCAGCTGTTATATTCAAAATGTTTGTCCTCTTTTCTTCCCCAAAAACACAAAATCTTACCAAGAATTTATCTCGTTTTTGGTGCAAATATCATAACTTTGTTTTATTAACTTACAAGTAAATTTTCAGCAAGATGTAGGAACTTGTTTTAGGCCAATAATTCTTGAATATTGATCAAAGCTACTAGTTCCACCGGCAGATAATTTCACTTGTAACGGAAAAAATAGTCTTGTTAAGTAATCTGTCAGAATTATAACATTATTTACTTCAAATAAACTAAAAAGTTTAATAAAAAACACTAAAAAGTTACTTGTAAGTTAGTTTTCTCTTATTTCAACTGCAGTAAGATGTAATTAAAAACTGTTTATGATTTACATACAATTTGAGATTTCTCTTAGATTTATCCACAAAGCAATTTAGTTTTAGGGGAAAACCAGTTAAACTGTTTTAACTAATTTTAGCCCTTCAGTTCTCCTGTGGCAGCGATTAGCTTACAAAGTAAATCATTGTTTCATAAAATGTTTATGGTTATAAATGTTTATTACTGCATTAATTATATGGAAGCTTCACAAAATGAATGACCTACATTGTAGTAATACACATTTTGGTGAGCTAACAATTCAGTTTGTTCTGATTTTGGACCAAGTTAGCATTTTTAAGTACATTTTATTTTAAAATATTAATTATTTATGGAAACCTAATAGTGGCTCAACCAGAATCTGAAAGAACATCTGTTGAAAGGGGCTAAAGATTAGGGTGATGGTAAGGGGACATTCCAGCCTCAAACTTGGGTCATCACCAAAGAAATATTTAATTACTGAGATAAGTATAGACAATAATTAACATGACATTGTTTCCCCTATAAAAACAGATTGAATATTTCTTTGAACTGACACTCTTTTTACTTTTGTTTTTTTTATCTTTTGAGCAATAAATATCTCATTTCCTGTCAGAATTAAACTTTTAGGTTGACTAAAAATAATTAAAAATCTGAATTCAACAGTGGTAAAAATGATGTTTTTCTCCATTTCCCAAACCATAACTTTATAAAATCTCATATCTAACCCAAACTAGATGGAGCAGATCACTGAACATTTGCTGCACATGAAACATTTAACAAAAAGGAAGACAAACCTACGTGAAGCTCTTCTGATCAGAGAATCTGCACCTCTGCCCAGGATTTCTGTTTCTTCTTCAAATCCTTCCCTGTTAGAAGGAGAGAAAGTCATTTTAATTAAGTTACCTTATTATTTATCTATCTGGTCCATCTACAGGCAGCATGAAGCAACATCTCCCTCTGGTTGTATGTTTATAGGTCATAATGCATGAAAGATCTGCCGCAAAGACCACATCTTATGATTATGTACATTTTAATAAGCTTAAACAGCTGCAGAAAACATGAAACAGATTTATCTTCACTACCACAGACTAAATAAATGAACCCCCACTGAGGCAGAAACACACAGCTCTCAAATTTAATTATAAAGGCCCCTCAGGGACACCTGGAGGCCCCTCAGGGTCCGCCGGAGGCCCCTCAGGGTCCGCCGGAGGCCCCTCAGGGTCCGCCGGAGGCCCCGCTGGAGGCCGCAGCTCAGGGTAAATGACCAGAAAAAGCATCAATGGGTCTCTGACAGCAGAACTGATGCTAGATTCCCTGAGTGACGGAGCGTGCTGAAGGAACATCAACACACAAACAGGAGGCGAGTGTCTGCTGTCATTCTGTCCACTCAGGCCCAGATGCCTTCTGGGAGAATCTGATGGCCCACTGTATCGAAGGCAGCAGAACCAAAACAACACAGCGACCACAATCTGTTGCAGAAAGTATATAATTAAAAGCCCTTAACAGTGCTGACTCTGTGCTGTGACGGTTCTTTAACCCAGACTGGAAAACTTCAATATATAATTTTCTGCAAGATTTTAGAGAGAATAAGGAGCTAATAATGAATGTATCTCATGTTTTTATAAAAGAAGACGACCTGGGAAATATTCATCACATCAATCACATTTTGACTTTTAAGTGTCCATCAGAGAACCTGGACAACCTGGACAACCTGAAAGGAAAAGTCTAAAGAGTTTATGTCAGGCATGTGTGGGGTCTGCAGAGACACTAACTGGAGAAAAAGTTGGACTTGATGATCCTCTCTGCAGAACAAAAGTTTCTCATTTCCTGTTAGAAGCAAAGCTTTAGGTTGAATAAAAACTATTTGAAACATAAATTCAACATATATCGGAATAATTTTGGACTTAATTCTGCTTTTATGTACAATTGCTCATTTCTCACAAATTTAGCAAAAATCTCTATAATCTGTGTGGAAATGTATTCTTTTTGGACAAATTTCGTAACCATTGTGTTTTACGTTGCTAACAAACCTCAGACTGTAGTTTTCAGGACTGTTGCATGTTTTCATGCGTAGCTCTAAAACTGAACCTCTGATTTCCAAGCAGCTACATTTAGTGAAATAAATGAGTCATTGCAGCTCAAATTGCAGAGTTTGATGCTGCTTGTGGTGTTCTGCTGCTGAATGGGTCCAAACCAAAACAACCGCCGCTGGAGAAGGTTTTCTGTTTCCTGAGCGCTCCTAACTTAAAAACAGAGACAACAAACACAGTTTGATTTACTCTGCCTTAAAAATGTGCAGGTTATCTGCAACCTTAAAGAGCCAAAGGTGCTCTGTTCATTTTATTATGTCAGACTTGACTACAGAGCAGCAGGAACCCAAACACATCCATAAAAACACATGTAAACACTGAGAATTTAGCAGGATTCTGTGGTTAGCTCCAGGTTTGTGTAAATAAAGTCCGACCGCAGGATCAACGCAGCCTGGAGGAGGTCAAACCAACTGAAAACACTCGTATTCAACTGGGGAGAGCATGAATTTGTTTCATTACAGGTGGACATCGTCCCTCAGCCAACTGAAACCCGAAGAGACATTTCTGTAGCTTTTTTTTTTACAGTTAAACAAACATGATGTTACATTTCTGAAAGGAAGGACAAGGATTTGGACGAGGTCAACAGCCAGAGAGAGGAAGAGGAAGAGGAAGAGGAGTGAGGCTGTGGCAGAGTTAGGAAGAAATATATTTTCTACATAACTGCATGTTCAGTTTTCCTTTAGGAGATTGTCTTATGTTCCTATTGGTACTTTAGTTTATTTTATGTATCACATGATATGATCTATCCACAAGTTACAGTAAAGGTGTAAATATGAATCTTTACACCTTTACTGATCTACCATAATTACAATACTTGACATGAAAACTTTAACCATAGTTTACAGCAGAACATCCAGTGTTTTACTGACAACATGACTAAAATCTGACTGTCTTATCAGAACACAATGAAACAAGAACTTGTCCTTCTGAGGAACTGACATGTTCGTTGATATAGATATTACATTTTGTATAAATTGTTTTGCAAAAGCCAAAAAAGATTTGAGAAATGCTCCAAAGCGACTGATAACTAACTGTAAGACGTGCTGTTGGTTCTGCAGGTATTTCTGCGCTTGCTGCGATGCAGAGCTGCACTCTAGGGGTCTGTCATTGTGTGACGGTCTAAGCGTTGACCTCTAACCCGATTAAATCTGAGTTGTAGTGAGGGAGTCGGCTCCTCAAGCTGCTTAGTGCTCCAAAAATCCAAACAAAGGCCTGCTGCTGTGGTCTCCACCCAACTGCTCTAAGGTATTGTTTTGTTTAAATCGTTACGTCAAACCTTATCATAACAGACAGGAAGTGCTGCCAAAACACAATTAAGACCACGAGCTGTAATAACCGCTGACCTTTTCCTTCAGGAGTTTCTACTCCAAAATGTCTCAGGGTGTTTGGTTTCCCTCGCTGCACCGTTTTAGTCTGCAGGTTGAGTGATTTTGTGGTTTCAAGAGAGCGCTGGTCAACAAAGTTTCCCTTGTAACCAAAAAGCGTGATTACAGAGCTTTGCTTTGGTTGTAAATAAGCTGAGAGGCTGCAGAGCTGCAGGATGTGTGGAAAGCAGAGAAAGGTCCGCTTGTTTTGGGGCAGGTAATGATCCCAGAGGTGTTTAGTGGTTTGTACCAGCCGGGTTTGGTCTGAGCCTCAGAGGAATGTCGAAGCTTTCACTGAAAACCCGCTGAGTGGACAAAGTATTACAGAGACAAAAGACAAAGTGTTTTCTGGCCTCGGCTGTAGAAGTGATGCTGATCTGACCGAGCAGAAGGATCAAGACTGAGAAAACATCTCAGACATCAGAGACCGAAGAGCCGCTGATATGAACACAAAGAGTTTGGTCCTTTGGTCACTCCACTCATCATCATAACTCCACTTATTTAAGGTTCACTGGTTTATCGAGCCTAGAAGAACGTGGAGGTCGTTCCAAGGACATCCTGCGGGTCCTACCAAAACCAGAAGAGATTCCTGTGGCCCTTTCAGAGGATTCTGGGTCTAACCCTGGTTGAACAAGATCAGAAAGAACCCAGAAAACGTCCTGATAAGAAGCTCATCTGTATCTTTTATGACCCTAATGCAGGAGTGTCCAACGTGTGATCCGGGGGCCATTTGCAATGATACAGCACAGATGTTTTCAAAGGCATATTAGGGCCAATGTAGACAAGAAAAAATGAGTAAATTTTCACCAGAAAACTCAGAAAAATTCTAAAAGTTTAATATTTTCTATATTTTTTCAGAAAAGTTGAGAGTAATGTCAAAATGTGAGGTTTCTTTTCTCCAGTCAGACTAAATTAAATCTAGCTAGCAGGCTAAATTTAATTCAGTATCCAGTTAGCCTGCTAGCTGAATATTTAGCTTGGATCTAGAAATTTAGTTTGGAGCTGCAGATTTAGCCTGCTAAATGTTTAACTAGCATTTAGCAAACCCTAACTGAGAATAACGCAGTAAAAATATGAGTTTGAAAAATGAACTCCTAGATTTTTTTCTGATGACAGGATAAATAACCCATAATATTGTTGTTAATTGTGAATGTACTTTTTGCTTGCTTTGCGTTTAAACATGAGGTGAATGAAGGTGGTGCAGCTCAAGCGTCTGCGTTGAAAGCTGGGGAATCCATCTCCTGCTTCCTGTGTTTCTTTGATGCAGGTTAAAAGCAGAGCAGCAGCTTTTATATTTAACCGTCGGCTTCCTGCCAAACCGACCAGCAGATAAACTGGAGACACATCTGGCTGCTGGAGCGGGAATTTCCCATCCTGCTGATAAACAACCTGACGTCAGCACCACACGCTGATTTCCTCTGAAACGCTTTGGCATCAAACACCTTATGAAGGGTCAAACATCCCAGTCACACACTTCCTGTCCCGCTGTCGCTGTTCGGACACGACGAGCAGGAAAACTGGAACGTATCCAAACCATTTCAGGTTTATTTATCCCAAACCAGTAAGGGATTAGGCTCATTTTACGGGCTGTTTTTACATCTTTCCGGTCCATTTTGGTTTCTGACTCAGAATCAGTTCCACTATTGGTTTTCAGATCTAAAAACATCAATTCTGCGGTTAAAACTGACATTCTTGTGCATCTAAGCACATGGTGGTGTGTGATTTCAAACAATGCCTGGTCGGCCTTCAGCCTCTCTGCAGCTGCTGCGTGAAAACAAACCAGTTTGAGTTTGTAACTTTACACAAGAGCTGCTGCCAGAATCGCCAGAAACCGCAGGAAGCTCAGGAACGCTCAGCTCATTACACAACGACCGGCTGGAAAACACCGCAATCAGAAACACGGCGAGAAATTCAATCACAAGGCGTTGGGAAACAAAAGGATGAAAGCTGATAAAAACCACAGGATTATCAGAGAGGAATCCTGCAGTAACCAGATGAGTTGGGCCACTGATGTGGTTTTGATTGGTTTGTTATTTTGTGAAATATTTGTGTTAAACATCAGAGTGATGTCAGATTGTAGCAACAAGACGGATTGTGTCCTGATCCGACTTCTACAAAACCAGAAGAATACAAACATCTGAGGCAGAGGAAGAGCAAACCAGTTCAAAGCTCCAAACCAGAACAAAAACACAGCTGGATCACAAACCCGGGCTTCGCTTTGGGATTTAGAACCGGGACGGTTCTGGACGGAGTTGATTCTGCGTCCAGTGAGGCGTTTCTGTGTTGATGTTTAGGATGATTATCCTGCTGAAAGAGCTGGAGGCGGCTCGCTTTCAGCTTTACACCAGAGGGAATCCAGGCGTAATGCCAGGCATCTGATAAGGCTCCAAAGGACAAACAGGCCCACAGCATCACAGATCCTTCACCATGCTTCACAGCAAGTGAAAGGTGCTTTTCTAATACTGTTTTTATATTTAAACATAAAACAAATGCTATAAAACAGTTATTTGCAATTAGTTTTGTAGCTTGTGGTGAATTTTATTCAGTAGAGCAGAGGAAAGAAATAACTGTTTTTTCTTCTTCATGGTTTTAGTTTATATCTCTGAGTTTTGAACAGGAAATGTTTTCTCCAAGCTTCATTCTGACTTGTTTAAATGAAACGGATTTCTGTGATTATCTACCCTGCAGAAAAACAGAAAGTTGTGGATTAATTAATACAATTTTAAAAGGGCAGTATTATTTGTTTTCCAGGCACAAAGTGCCATTTACAGCAAAGTCAAGTAACTATGTTAACTTCAGTTGTTATAAAAATGCTGTACATATCATGTATGACTTAAAATAAATTTTACTTTGTATTTTAACGCCTTGTAATTTTGGCCTCTGTCTCTTTAAAAACTCTTGCTCTTTCTGGAAGTCATCCCAACATGGCTCCTCTATTAATCCTTTAACAACATTTTTACCAGCGTTGTTCTGAGAAGCAGCTCCTCTAATGAGCTACAGTTCCACAAGGTGTTTGCTAATTGCTGCTGGCTAGTCTGAAGGAGCTGAGTGGAGGAGGAACTGTGTCCCAAAGGCGGGGCTAGGTCCATCCAATCATTTTGCTCAGCTGATTGGTTACCATGGAGATTAAATGACTTCTCAAACATGAAAGGATTAAGGCGACACTAATGTTTTTGATGAGGGAAAAACTTTATATTTTAACATAAAGCTCAAACATGTTGATTTTACATAATATTTCCCCTTTAACATTTTTACCAGAGCAGTAATAACAGGACTATCAGGAGACACCTAGATAAAAAATGCCTTGTCTTTGGTTAGTGTTGATCTACATTTTGCATAAATAGTAAAATTGGACTCAGATTTGTGTTATGATTTCTCAGACAAAATCAAAAGGCTACTTAAATATCTTGGCTTCAGGGAAGGCAGGAAACCAGGAAGTCAGTCATGGAAGATTTTATATCCTTCTCTTTCGGTTTCTGCTGCAGAACTGGTTCCTGATCCAGAGCCGGATAAGACCGAGTTTGATTCTTCCAAACTGATCCAAGTTACAAAATGCTGAGCAGCAACGGAAAACCGGAGTAACAGCCGCACAGAAGCAGAAATCTGACCTTGATATGAGGAAGCATTTTTCTGAGGGATGGAAAGATCCGTCCAGGGTAACGAGATACTTCTTCCAACTTGTACAAATCCTTTTAATAGTTTGGGAAAAGACGGTGCGGGAAACCAGGATAGTTTTTATGGGGAATTAAAGCTGAAACTCCTGCAGCCACAAAGAAATTAGAGACAACCTTCCCAACGCGGAGCTTCCTGAAAATCCCAAATATTTACAGTCAAACATTTAATTTAGTCTGGAACTAACAAAGCAGATGAAATGTTTGAAAATCTGGACACTAACAGTCTGTTCTGAGTGTTTTCACATTAGTGACACATTCATGACGACATGCCGACTGTGGAGCGGGCGGGCGAGCGAGGCAGTCCATTATGTGGTAACATGGGTAGAGAGAGAGGCAGCTCTTGTTGGATTAATTGGAAGCAGCTGCTGAGGAAACGTTGATCCTGGTTGGCTGTTGAGAGTTTCTGTTTGGAAGAACGGCGGCTTGGTGACGTAACGATGCAGAACAGCTCAGATCCTGGTTCCCACCAGAACCAAACACCAAACAGAACTTAATGAGAAATTAATTATTTTCTGGAAGAATCAGCATCTAATCGTCAGAGGACAAAACGTCATCTGAACTGGGCGGAGCAATAACTTCCATATTTAGCTTTCTGTTTTTATAACTCTGTCATGAACACAACACTTTTTAAATGGGAAATAGCATTTATTTTTAGCCACATAATTCCATTTTAAGGCACATCTAAGAACTATATTACCTTCAGTTGTTATATTTATATAGCAAATATGACTTAAAAGAAATTTTACGTCAACATTTAATTCCTTAAAGTTTTGGATTCTGTCTCTTTAAGAAGCTTCTGCCTTCAGGAAGTTGTAACATTTCTCTGTTAAGAATGTCTCAGTTGTATGTTTTCCACCTACTCAGCAATAAACAAAGCATTAACTATTTTAATTAAACATTTTTTTTGTAGAAACAGGATTGTAAATTCAAAACTCCAAATGGTTTTTTCTTGTTGAAAGAAATACATCCAGTTTGTTGTCATTTTGGTTTGGAAAAATATTTTGTGTTTCTCAGCAGTAACAAAAGGATGTAGATCAGCTCTCATTTGAAAACACTTCCTGTGTTTAACCGACTTTAAATTCAGCAATTAAAAGTAGATTTGGGTGCAACCAGGTGAACTTTAGACTAGAAGTCAATGAGTAAACATGATTTGTGTTGCATCTGACATTTTTGTAAGTAGATTTTGATTCAAAAGATAAAGTTTTGTCCCAATTTATGCTTGAATTGTGGCTGGGGGGGCCACGAACCCCCCCCCAAAAAAACCCATCCAGGTGCCACTAAAGGCCCCCGGGCCACAGGTTGAACACCGTAGGGTCAGATGTATGAAACTCTTGTACAGAAGATCCGTCACTGGTTTCCTCTAGAGTTTGTTAGGATGGAAGTTAAAAGTCAAACAAACTGATCCTGGGATCATTGTGGATGTAAAGTGTTCAGGTTTGTCGGACTGAGTCCCCCAGTCTGCAGCTCAGCGTTGGGCCCCCATGAAACCGAATCCGCTCTGCGCAGACAGAAGACTCCTGAAATTACAGCTGCAGGCTGTAAATAAACCTCATTATGATGAGCTGCAGCGTTTCCTCTCAGTAATCATGCAGCGTCTGAGGGGGAAGTCGCTCTTTAATTCAGCTGCTTGTGGAGAAAAAACCCTGAATTACAGATTCCAAATGAATCTCTGCCTGTTGCAACAAACCGGCTTCATTTTTCTGTTTTTCACGGGCAGTTTTAGATCTGTTTGTTCATTTCCTACAACTTTAAACTCAGTTTAAAGTTTAAAGTTTAGCTATAATGAAGAAAAATCAGATTAAAATACGCTTGTTAAAACTTTAACAGACCTGAACATGAAACTGCTGATAAAGACAATAAAACGCTTTTTTGTACAGAAAATCCCAGATTTGTCTCCATCAGACTGGAATAAAAGTACATAAATAAAGAACTGGACCTTTAAAGTGCAAATGAATCTTTAAAAGCACCAACAAAAGAACAAATGCAGATTTAACTCCTGTGTGCTGATGATCCGAAAAGTTTTAACTCAGTTACTGCAGTCGGTCCATGAAGTCGGTTTAAGCATCTCAAACATGCAGCAGAGAAACAAAACAAACTCTGTTCTGATCCAATTAGTCCAATTAGCCAGAAGCTGCTGGACTCACAGTTCTAATTGAGTTCTGATCCAGAGTCCGATCTTATCGGCTCGGTCTCGTGCGGAAAGCCGCTCCGTGTCGGTTTGTCCCAGGAACAACAATCCGGCTGGAACTGCTGGGTTTTCTGTTGCTCTGCAGAACAACATGGAGGATAATCAGGGGGAAATGCAGGAAAATTAACCTCCACTGCAGAGTTTGAGTTCTCTACTGGAGAACCGACGGTTTAGGCAAGTGGTTCTTCCTCATCTAAACATTCGGACTGAACCGGTTCTTCTGAGTCTGTAAACTATTTCAGATCAGAACTATAAATATGACATGAGTTCATCTTTACAGAAAAGCTCTGAGAAGATCAGAGAATTTGGTCTTATGTTTGATCATAAAAATAACTGGATAAAAAAAACAATAAAAAGAAATAAAAAAATGAATAAAAAATTTCAAAACAAAACAAAAAAAAACAAACATACATGCATATAAAATAATATAGAACGCAAAAATAAAAATAAATAGAAAGTGAATGAAAAATAAAAATATTTATAGCTAAATTAATAATAAAACAATAAAAAACAAAATCAACAAATAAATCCGGCTGCGACAGACTGGCGACCCGTCCAGGCGACCCGTCCAGGCGACCCGTCCAGGCGACCCGTCCAGGCGACCCGTCCAGGCGACCCGCCCAGGCGACCCGCCCAGGCGACCCGTCCAGGCGACCCGCCCAGGCGACCCGTCCAGGCGACCCGTCCAGGCGACCCGTCCAGGAGACCCCGCCTCTCGCCCAGAACGTAGCTGGAGATAAACCAGCTCCTCCCGACCCCATTAGGGACAAGAGTGTAAGAAAATGGATGGATGGAACAAATAAAAAATCTACAATAAGTAAGAAATAAAACAATAAGAAATGAATAAAGGAATAAAAATATCAAATACAACAAATAAAAAATAAACAGATAAAAAATAGCTAAATGAATAAAAAAGGACTAAAAAAAGTTCATATAAATAACTAAATAAAACAGAAATAAAAACAAAACTAAAATAATAATAATAAATATAAATCAGAAAAATTAATAAAAAATTATATTAAAAAAAAAAAATTCTAAATTAAATAAATTAAATTCATTTTTTAGTTTTTTTTTCATGTTTGCAACTGTAAACCACCTGCAGGAAGCAGCCGGTCGGAACCGACCCGATCGCTGATCAGCGTCTGATTGATGAGTTTCACTCGGCCTCCATCAGGCTCCTGAACGGGACGGGACATCTGGACACTCGACTGACGCAGCGCCAACACTCCGAAAACAAGCTGCTATTGTTCAGAGAGAGCTCAGGTGACCTTTGACCTCCCTGATCACCGGGGCGGTACGATTATTGACTTTGCACTGGTTCTACTGGGACCCAAAGAGAGGCTGACGTTCTGTCAGATCTGGTTGGAGATCAGTAGAACTTCCAAGCCTTGTCACTCAATTTGGACTTTAACTAGGCCATTCCACCACCTGGACCTGTTCGTCTTGCAATTATGCGAATAAAGTGACCTCTGACAGGCTTTGAAGGTCGGCCCGGTTCCCCGACCCAAACATGAGAGGGTCTGTTGGGGTTTGAGGTTCTGAACAGTCCTGAACTGTCTCCCTGCGGGACGCCGTTCAGCTTTAATGAGTCCGCTCATTACCCACAACAGAGACCCACAGCAACCTGCTGGGAGTCACTCCACAGGGTTTCCCCCCGACGGGACGCAGCTGCAGGGGCAACGTGGAGCAACACGAGGAAACGTGAGCATTTCAGCTAAAATACTGCAACTAACGCATGACTAAATGAAAACATTGTTAGATTTTTACTGGAAAAAACATTCCCAAGGATCTGGGAATTTATTTTGGTGTCAAAATTTGTTTTAATTTAGTATAATATTTGTTTCCTACAGATTTTAAATATCCAAAATGTCAAAATAAGTAAAAGCGAGAAGTTTTCAAACAATTGTTTCATTTCTTATTGAAAAATAAATTAAAAAAACAAAACAGAAACAAACCAACTCAACCACAAGTTAAAAAATGTGATGGTTCAATTTCAACAGGCCTGAAGAAATCACAAGAACAGAACCTGTCTGACAACACGAAGTAGGCCAGAAGATCCGATCAAACACGGATCTATCAGAATTACACAGAGGAGAAACTAAATGATCTCAAATTTAAACCCTAATGATCCCAAAGATTTCTGGGAAATTATTCTGTGGACAAAAGTGAGGAGGAAACAAATGATGATCAGACCTTTAAGATCCAGTTTCTGGGGTTATAATAATAATGAATAAAGTAATTAATTAATAAAAAATAAATAAAGAGGTCACCAGATAAATTAATACAAAGTATTAAATATTTTTAAAAACAAAGATAGAGGTTTATAAAACTAATTAATAATCTACAATAAATACAAAAATAAATAAAAAGGATTCCAAAAAATCTAACTAAAAACAAGTAACATTTTAACAAATAAAAATATAAATAAAAATTAAAAACTAATAGGTATTAAACAAATACAATTTAAATAAATAAAATAAAACAAATCAATGAATAAAAAGACAGTAATGAAACAAAACTAAAATAAGAGATAAAGGGGAAAAAATCCAACCATCCCTTGTGATGCTGGTTAAAACAACAACAATCCATAACTATCCAGCAGATTCACCTATAAATGATTTTTAAAAACTCCAATAGTCTTATCATGGTCTAGTCAAAGTTCTGAGCTAAACCCAATTTACTTGGATGATTAGGTCCACTGCGTCTGAATTGAAACTATTCATCAAAGCAGAAAGGGTTAAATTTCCTCCATAGTGATGGTAGAGACTCGTACTCAGCTGCTCCAGCACAGCTATGAAGATTAGGGTGTAATTACGTTTTCCACACAAGGCCAAGTTGCTTTGATAGCTTTTAATAAGTTACTTGAACCATTTAAATTTGACGAAAAAGCAAAAACAGACGAAACCTGAGGGTGTAAATACTTTCTCACAGCTCTGTTGTTCTTAAAACTCTGAACCTCACCAATAGAAATGAAAAACTCTTAATTAATTTAATCAGCTGCATGTTTTAGTAGAAGAAAAGATCTTTGGTGAACAGGGTGCAGCTTTGAAACTGGAGAGAAATGAGCAGAAAATGTGACATTTCTCTCTAATCTCTAAATAAACTAAACTTTTTGGTCTCTTCTTAATCATAAAATGATAAAATTCTCATCTGGGAAACGTTTCTAACTCCCTTTAAGGTCAAAACGTCCGTCTGTAGTTATCGGTTGTATTTGATAACCAGTGATGCTGGTTGGCTTTAGAGACATTGAAATAATCTTCAGCAGTTTCAGGGATCAGCAGGAAGCGTTTTGTTCCAGTCTGAGCCGAAGGAGAACCAGAGAGGAAAAAATCCTCCAGGATCCACAGAAACCTCCTCTGAGCGGCAGCAGAAAGTCCAGAAGGAAAGACGGACGGACGGACGGACGGAGAGCAGAAGGACTCACCGGCAGTAGAAACAGTCTCCTTGGTCTCTGTTGGCTCCAGTCTGAGTTGGACCGACCCGGTTCCTCGGTTCTGACAGCAGGAGGGCGGGGTTCTGCAGCCCAACAGGAGGAGGAGGATTTGTTTTGGCAGACCACACCTCTGGGACAAACACAGTGATTAGATCATGTTCAGGATTTTTAAAGTTCTTCAGTTCTGGACCAGCTTTATACACTATTCAGAAAGCTAAAGATTCACACATTTACCTACGTTGGAGAAAGTCCAGATTCACTGGGGAAAATGTACCAATTCAGAACAGATTTAGTAAAAATGTCTAATGGAAATATCTAAATATGATTGACATACTATGACAAACAGTTCAATAATTTCGCCTTGAAGACTTAAAATGAAATGATGCTTAAATGTTCGAAAGAGATCTGTATAATACATTTTGAACAACATGACAAAAGTCACTGAAAATGTTAGAAAAAGCAGAGAATTGAACAAAGTCACTTGCATGAATAACAAAAGCATTTGCAAACTTTCTCAGAGGAACAGGAAACTGATTTTCTGATGTGAACCAGTGAAAAATTCATTGGAAACAAGCAGTTTTGAGAATTTCATTCTGGTCTGAGAAATGCAGCAATGCCAATGAGAAAATAAAAACTGGTCAACAGGTTTGGATGAAACCATTCATACAGGCTCATATATATATGCATACATACACCAACACTAAGCTTTGGTGAAATGTCTCTTAGCCCGTTGAACTGCCACCAAACATTTTTCCAGAAGCTTCTAGAAACTGTGTCTCTGTGTCACCTGACCTTCCAACATCTTGCCGGAAGAAATTTAGGATGTTTTCATACCTGATAGTTTAGTAGACTTTGTCTAATCGGGGACAAAATTGCAACATTTCGTATGATTTCACCTGCTGTGGTTTGTTTCACACTCCATTATTTCAAACCAGCCAAACATTTAAAAAATCTGTTACCCTCCTTGCCTGTGGGGGCGCTGCACCAAAACCTCAGAAGAAAACAGTGAGAGCAACTTCTTTCTTTGCAAAATGTGAATTATGTCTGCTGCCTGCTGTTGGCAGAAACTGAAAATGCTGCTGCTTGGTGTTCACCTAGAAATCTGAAATGAGACTTATGGTTTTGATCCACATCAGAGTTTCATCACCCATTCACATCTTCCCAACCTGCTGTAAGCAAAAACTTAAAACCTAAACTGCAATTTTAAAAAAATCACAAAAAATGAAATATTTGGTAGAAGCTAAGAGTGTCAGATTGCTGCATCCAAAGTGGACAAAGAAGCATTAGAGGAGATCCTTCCTCTCAGCAGATGTTGGACTCTATAACCATTTCTGCTCCCAACAAACACTAAGTGTTACAATCCTGATGTTACTTTCACAATTTTAGGCATTTAAAATATTATTTGTGCTGTTAATGAACATGCTTTTTATGTAAGCACTTTGAGAAAGTTATCCTGCTCATCCTTTGGATTGGAGGACATGATTTCTGATAACTGCTCTGTACAATCAGCATCTGGAAAGAGACTCTGTTCCCCAGAACCTCCTTCAGAAAACACCACGGTCCAGATCTGGACAGAAATAAACATTAACCTGGACACAGATCAGATGAAGAGGATCTTCTGTCCCAGCCATGATGGAGGTGGATTACCTGAGAGATGGGTCAGATCAACATGAACAAGGACAGAATCCAAACTCAGGAAGAACCAGGAAACTTCCTGCTGAGGTCTGAAAGGGATGGAGAAGTTCTAGGTCCAAAAGGTCGGTTCTGGTAATGAGAAACTGATTTAAATCAGCTGAGCTCAATCATGAAAAGATCAGAACTACCGGATTAAAAACCCGAGTCCGTTTTCTACCAGTTGACTGCTGCCCCCTGCTGGCTGCCGGGGGAAGAGGGAAATTTTAAAGATCTGAAATCTTTATGCTTCATTTGGACTAAATAAATGTTCACATTTTGCTTAATTTACCTGAATATTAAATCCAGTTTAAGCAGCGAAAGAAACATGCAATGGCTGGTAATGTTCCAGAAGAAGCAGTAAAATGAATATTGATATTAAACCTAAAATAAACAAACTGCATGTTACAATTTTTATTTGATTTTATGCAGGAATATCTCACTCAAGCATCAGACTAACATAGAGAATTTCACCTTTTCCAGATAAAAATATGCTTATCAGAGTTTTTGGTTTATATTCAGCAACTAATATCAGACAAACAGCCTAAATTAAACATTTCAAAAACAATTTTTTCAATTTAATTGTGGGGAAAATGCGATTTGAGAATATTATTCATATAGCTAACTCTGGAAGTCAAATCAGTTTCTGTAGCTTGATTAATGTCAAACATGTTTAAAAAGAATCAATGTGAAGGTCAAAAGATCTCAAAGAGCAAATTAACATCCAATTACTCCAAGAAACTTTAAAGTTTAATTTTCTTTATCTTCTCTTTGTCCCCATATATAATCATATGTTTACATGGAGAATTGATCCTCTTTAGTGTGTTTTAACTGTGAAGTTAATATTTTTATGATATACTTGTGAAAAAATTTATTTGTTCATTCTGGAAATTAGTTTTTTTAATGATATAATGGTAAAGAATGTTTGTTTTGTCTGTTTATTAAATAAAAAACTTCAACAAATTCCCTTTTTTTTTTTTTTTACTTCCTTTCCTTTTTCTTCTCTCCTCCCACTTTCTGGACATTAACCAATAAGTGATCAGTAAATTTCTCATGCTCTACATCACTATATTTTATAAGATATGAGTTCTTCAAAATAACACAAAATATGTGTCAAAGATTTTATTTGCATTTAAAAAGGAAGCTGTAAAATAAAAATACAATATGAAGGGTTTGAATACTTTTTGTTTTATTATTATGATGCATTACATTTACTCCATGCTTATTAAAAGTGTATTAAAGCGTTATGTGTTTAACTGTTGCTCAAACTGAACAACAGTAAAGCAGAAGCTTGTGACTCGGCGCAGACGGTCTGACAGGAACCGCTCGCTCACAGTCTGATGTTGTGAAAGAAGCTGCAGTCGTCTTGTTCCTTAAATTCAAGTATCTGCAGAGACAAGACACAATACTTTTTACCTCTTATGTGAACTTTCGCTGACCTATCGCTTAAAACATGTGTAGTGGAAAGACGGCTGTCACCTTTGGGGCTGAGATGTCCCACATTGATCTTGTTTTTTAGAAACTCTAAAAAACAAAACTACTCATTCAGATAACTCAATGCAAAATATCCTTTTGGACTGGCTAACAGTTAAAATGACACATTTTTAATGAATCCTCATGGATGTAGTGAAGCTCAGTGAAGCGCGGCGGCAGCAGAACGTTCTCCATCATTTTCATAATTCACTGAGTCGTCATCAACAGCAAAACGAACCTGAGATACAAGCAGACATTAACTGGATAAAACAGGTTCAGAAACAAAA